>JACEEZ010006056.1:107500-157608 GCA_016584305.1 Chionoecetes opilio | reverse complement strand
ATTCCGTAACATCACTAATGGAAAAAAAAAAATGGAGGGTTCCCTAAACAGTAAATAACGAACTTATATCTGTTTCCCATATAATGTTCCCCGGGTAAATACCCGTAAAACATGACGTGGCTGCTGCTCTAAAAACCTAACACATCCCTTCTATGTGTTTCATGTCTAATCTTACACGGTACTTACATTTCGATGGATGTAATGTCGGAGGCAGAGAGCTGTGTACGAAGCGAAGGAAGCCATTTTGGATTTTCAAATTTGTATTTTTTTCAAGATTAGCTGACCTACTGGAGCAAGTTTTAATCTGTACCACAGCAACACAGAAAACATGCACCAAGGCATGCACGAGGACAGATCACTATCTAAATGGACCAAACATTTTGCCCCGAGAGTAGCCGCATTAATATTTTCTTGTGCACTTCAAATATACACCAGCGGGCGGACGGAGATCTCAAGTCAAGTAGCCGCTGGTGTATTACTACATCAATATCATCACATAACTGTTGTTTTAGAATGTTTACACATAAAAGCAATACATTTTTCAAATTCTGTACATTGATTTACAGATAATAAATTTTCCTCTCTGAAAATACACCAGCGGCACTACGGCGGGCATTCGGGGGCAAGTTTGCCGCTGGTGGCCGCCGTTCGCCGCTCTAATGCCCACGTAGGCCCGCCGGTGGTTTTTTAGCTGGGATATAACCCCTTATCACCAAGTACTCAACCCTAAGTCATAACATCCTAGCCAGCTATGACCATCCAAAAACAGGGGAGCATGTCATTGCAACTCTACAACCCCAAACACAGCACCTTCTGTTCCATACCACATAACTAAGTCTTACATCCTCTGTGACCAACCCTGCACTACAGTCACAGGAACTACCATGTATAGGCCCTCACGCCTCTTGTAGCGTCCTTATGTTCCTATGTTCTTATAACTCCTCTTACTAAAATTGTCTCGGTCTCTTCCCCACAGGTTATAATTTCCATCTCCCAATTGTGTTTTCCATCTCCTCTCCTGTGCCATATGGCCTCGATGTTGGCACATTCCCCTTTTTTGGCATTAAATCAATCCCAATCCTTACCAATATCATTTTACCAAGCACATGTTCTTATCTACGTTCAAATACCATCACAGGGAAATACCTCGTGGAGGTTCATGGCCTCCCGTAGCTTCCTTATTTTCTTATGTTTTTATGTTCATCACGGGTCATCCTTATTCCCTTAGGAGACTGGTGGGTCCTCTGTACCACGAGGCAACAAGACTCATCCTTTCCGCATAGAGGACGTTTACTGCACAGGGATCCTCCCGAACAGCTACACTGGACTCCCTTACATAGACATAGGCGGTAGAATTTCCTGGAAGCCAAAAAGATGGAAGTGGTCCTTTGTCAACACCAACCTCATGTTTCTGGAGCTCGACTTCTGTCTTGGTGAGAATACTTCAACGCGGTTTGGCTCAGTATACTTCGCAAACAAGAGAGTTCTTCTATTCGGCTAGAAAAAACAGCGACCCAATTTCATGCAGTGGCCCGGACATCCCCTAGGAAGCTGCAACGCTCTTCCCGGCGCTTGAGTGAAGGGGAAAACCCAAAAAAACAGCAAACAGAAACTCCATGGTTTAATATCATACAAACTCTCTCTGACACTGACGTTGTTTTTTTCCCCAAGGTTTGGAAGGGAGCATTTAAAAAATGGACTAAATTTCTGTAATACGTGGTAGATGATGATGGGGGGGGGGGGGAGAAGAGTTAGGGAGGTCATTTCTGTGTTGGGGGAATGAAGGGGGGGGTTAGGTTGGGGGGGTAATGTTGGGGGGGGTTAGGTTGGAGGTGGGGGGTCTAATCACTGATCTATATAACATGGATCGCGGATCTGGGCTAGCTGTGGCCGAGATTACTGAAGTCAGCCACCAGCCACCAGCCGCCATCTTGCCAATACCAAAACAAATACATGGGCCGGCCCAGGCGGGCTGGGTGTTGGCTGCTGGCATGTGATAGCCTATATTACCACCTACTACTACTATTAAAAACCTACTACTATAATACTACTATTACCCCTACTACTACTATTACCAAACCTACAATATAAATTAACACCTACTACTACTACTAAACTTCCAACCTAGTGCATTCTCGAAACCTTCCAAGTCATTTTTACAGTGATACACAGACAACAGGTGTGTTGCGAGGCCGTACAGGTGTGTAGTGATAGGGGTGTTGCGAGGCCGTTTCAGGTGTGTAGGACAGGTGTTCTTGCGAGCCGTACAGGTGTGTAGTGACAGGTGTGTTGCGAGGCCGTACAGGTGTGTAGTGACATGGTGTCTTGCGAGGCCGTACAGGTGTGTGTTGCGAGGCCGTACAGGTGTGTAGTGACAGGTGTGTTGCGAGGCCGTACAGGTGTGTAGTGAAGGTGTGTTGCGAGGCCGTACAGGTGTGTAGTGACAGGTGTGTTGCGAGGGCCCTACGGTGTGTAGTGACAGGTGTGGGGGATGTGGTAAAGCGAGAGAGGCTAAGAGTGCGGTGTTAGCCCTCGAGTGTGTGGTTTTGTCTGACCTAAAGAGCAAAACGCGCAGTTCTCGCCCATTATAACGGCGTAACCCCCGTACCCCGGGGCCCCGGGGTACGGGCGACCACAGGGGTTCCATAGAATTTTACTCTCGGGGTTTTACAAAAAGTTTAAATGAATAAAAAAAACCTTTTGGGCCCTAATAAAAAAAACCTTTCTTAATTAGGTATATTAAATTTGAAAGTAGTTGGGGTTTCCCGTACATTGATTTTGAGTTTTTTGGGGTACATCCCTGGGGGTTTTTCGTAAATTTTAGTAGTAAAGTTCAACTTGAGCTGGGGTTTACAAAACCGCCTAGGTTTTCATATAGATACAAAACCAACTTTTTTATTTAAATAATACCTGTTTAGCCACCTTGCCCACATAAACCCGCGGTAAAAATTAATTATATAGTTTACCCCAAAATTTGAGTTTCTATAGAAAAATTTACACTTTAGGACGCATCACGATCTGGGCGTCTTAAACCCCAAAATGCCGCCCGTCGGACCCGAGCGGAGGACCAAAAAACTCCACTTCCCGACCGTTTTTGGGACAGTTTTGGAATTATATTTTGCCTTGAAACTGACGTCACGACCTAGCGTCTTCAAGCCAAAATGCCCCCCCGCCCGAGGGGAGCTGGGGAAAAAAAATCCACTTCCCGCCCCGGGGTTTCCCCAATTATGGAAATTTTCCCCCTTTACTAAAAAAATGTTTATCAGTATAACAGGTTACTGTCACCTGGGAAATGTTTTGGGTTTGTAATATTATCAAAAAAAAAAACCGAAAAAACCCCAGGGAGGGGAAAAATGCCATTAGGGAGACTAAAAAATAGGCGAATTTAAATATTCTTTTTCTAATTTTCTATTCTATTCTTTTTTTAATATTTAATTTATGCTTTCCCGGCTAATTTATTATAGAAAAACGAAATATATCAATGGAAAAGCTAAAAAAATTTCCCCGCTTCAAATTTTTGGGTATTGTTATGCGGTAGGGGTTGGGGGAAGGTGGTGGGGGTGGTGGGGGAAAGGCATTTTGGGGGTTTTTTGGTGTTGTGAGAGGCTTGGGGGCGTGTGTGGGGTCTGTGTGTATGGCGGGGAGGGGGGGCGCGCGTGAGGGTGAGGAAAGGGCGCCCTTTGCGTGCGGGGGGGTTAGGTCCCGGTGGGATGCTGGGGGGGGAAACCCGAGAAGGACGGTACAGGGGTCCTCCTTTCCGGGCACAAAGAGGAGGCATTGAGGATTCGGCTTCTTGAGGAACAACGCGTGCCGCGGGCCAGGGAAGGAAGTCGCGGGGGGGGCGGGGACCCCTTTTTGGGGTTTTTTTCCCCGGGGGGGAGGGGGGAAAATTTTGCCCCTGTGGTGGCGTGGTGGGATTGTGGGGGAAAACTTTTGGGGTGGCGTGGTGGGACTGTGGTGTGCCTGGGGGTGGCACTGTGGGGTGACTTTTGGGTAGCGCCCTCTCCTTGCGGGGCCCGGGGGCGGAATAGGTCGGGGGTTGTTGACGTGGATTGTACTCTGTTGATTGTTCAGGACTTTATTCAGTTAAACGCAAAAAAGGTGTATCAGAAGTGTTTCTTCCCCCTGTGTTTTTTTAAAGATTAAAACTTTTACAAAAACCGCACCCCCTTTAAAAACCGAAATTCCTTTGCCCCGCTTTTTTAAGTAAGTCAAAGCTTTTGGGTTTACTGTAACGCTCTCCCTACCCCTCCAGAGACACCTGGAGTGTGATTTTTGGGTCGAGGCGAAACAGTATTTTCATTTACTTTTTTTTTTTAATTTTTAGGAAAAAAACCATAAAATTTTTTTTAAAAACAAAGGAAAATCGGGGGTTTTAAAGGGGGTTTAAAAAGCATGGTTAACAACAAAAACGAGCAAATTTTGCATAAAAATCTTCACGCAATCGAAAAAATGTTTTTTTTTTGGTCCCTTTTTAGTATCGTTCTACCTATGATAGTCTTAAAAGCGACGGGGAGGTCCGTACACACATGTATTTTTTATTGTACTTTTTTGTGTTTGGGGCTTTATCAGTAAACCAAAAGGAAATGCCTCAGTTTTTTCCTTCCCCCTGTGTGTTGATTTTCGGAAAAAACTAGCTCCCCTTTAACCCCCTGTACGGAACTGGGGAAGGCGCTTTTTTAGAATTTAAGTCAAAGAGCAGTGGTTTTTTGGTAACCGCCCTTTTTGGGGAAAAGGTCCCTGAGACCCTGAGTGGTGTGGGTGGGGCCAAAGGGGAAAACAGCAAAAACAAATATTATATATTTATATAGGCTTTTTAATATTTTAAAAATTTTCCTTGAATAACTCTAAAAACGATGATGGGTTAGCCTACTAAAAAAATGTATAAAGAAAATAAACAAGCGAATTGGCAAGGCCTTTTCATTTGAGTATAAAACCCGTGTGGAAATTTAACTAAAAAAAATTACTTTTAAAAATGTTTTTAAAAAACCCAATTTAAATGTAAATTTCTCTTTTAAATTTTTCCCAAGTTTTCCCTTTTTACTATACTCAAATAAAGGGCCCCTGACCTTTTCTAGGGTTTTTTAATTTCGCCCTGTATTTTTACCTTTTACATTAAGCGATACTATTTCATGGTTTTCTCTGTCTGTGTCTCCCTGGGCGGTGCCTGCAAAGGGGACGTGAGAGGGGGAGGTGGATCGGGCCCCCGTGAGGGGTTCGGCCCTTCCTGCCCGCCGCTGTGGGGAAAGGGGTTGAGGGCCCGGGCATTAAAAAAGTTAATGATTTTGATAGTTGGGGGGCGCCTTCAAAGCGTCAAAATTTAATCCAAGGGTGTCACCCCCTAAAATACTTCAAAAAGCCAATCTTTCAAAGCACCCCCAAAATTTCTGTGTCAAGCATCAATGTTTTCAAGAAGCTGAAACTGACTAGATGTTATCCTATCATCAAAAAAAACCAAATTTTTCTTCAAAACATCAAAAAATGAAAAGAAAACCTATCGAACTCCCCCAAAAAATTCAAAACTTGCAAAGTGTCAAAAACACCTTCCCAAAACCCGCCCCAAAGGGATCAAAAAACATTATTATGGGACCGGTAAGCAATAAACACCGGGAACTACAATAAAAAACAAGATGCATATCAATTTGTCCCGGGCCTTTTTTTTCAATACCCACTTTGAACAATAACCTAGAAAGGCATAAATTGAAATAAGAATGGAAAACGTTCCTTTTCCCAAGACAGGGAAATTTAAGCTGGTAGTGACTAATCGGGAGCTTTCATGACCCAGAAATGAAGCAGTATTCTCTCTTCTGGAATAATTTTTAATCGTTTTGCAAAGGGACTCCCGCAGATGGGGGCATTGGGTTTCCCCGGTTTTTCCCGGGCGGTTTTCGGGAGCCGGACAACCTGAGCAAAGGGTTTCAAGAGCATGAAAACCAATCGATGGACGGGGGGTTTCAAACCCCCATTTTTTCTTTACCTGGGGAAGGAATTGGGCTCGCAAAAGTTATTGGGTTTCCCTAAGGGGAAAAACATAAATGAAAATCTCTCTGGAGATTTTTCCTGAAAAAAAATCTCTCTGGAGATTTTCCAACTGGCTCACAGCTGTTGAGCCAGTAACGAAAGAAGTAGTGTTGCTGGAATTTGCGGATGTTTGTCCTGGTGTGGTTGTTCACCAGGGACGTATTTAGGATCTTGAAACATTGGGGGCTTAGCCCAGCCAAGAGATCTTTAAATGTTCACAGGATAATTTTAAATTTATTTATGGGATAATGAATCAAGATTTAACACTGGCTTTTACCAAAAGGCTTTCCGGGAATTTGTTAGGATAACTTTGAAACCCTTTAAATTAAAATAAAAATTTAAAACAATCCCAGTTGGGGGGTTTAAAATTTTGTTATTATTTTTTTTTTTCATTAGTAGGAGTAAAAACCCCAAGAAAGAGAGGGTTTGGGGTGATGAAGTAGTCAAATAGATTTTTATATTCCCAAAGCCCTTTTTTTAAAAACTGAAATTGACCACCTCAGTCTTATAACTAGCTACTTCTTCTTCTTTTTTTTTTTTACATCACAGAGGACTGGCCAAGGACACACAAAAATGCTCTTTGAAAAAATGCACTTAAAAATTGCACTTCGAAAAAATGCACTTCGAAAAAAATGCACTTAAAAAAATGCACTTCGAAAAAAAAGCACTTCGAAAACAATGCAATTAGAAAAAAATGCACTTCTGTTAACTGTGTGTGTTGTCCATCTGATATTCTCTTCTTCACCTCTCCAAAAGGTCTTTTGGTGTCTCCTCTGTCATGCACTCCTCATCTCCTGTTCTCTCCACCTCTCTCATGTCCTGCTCATTAAAAGGATGCCATCAGCATACGCTAAGTAACATCTAACCAAATATCTTGTTTTTTACTTTAATTTTATGTTAGCCCCAATCAGAGCTTATCTTATTTTTGTGAAGAAAAAAAAAAAAAAAAAAAAAAAAAGTATTTGAGATCCGGGGCTATTCATAAAACATTCGGGGCTACAGCCCCCAATGCCCAGGCCTAACTACGCCTCTGGCTATTACATACGTGCAATGCGGCGCGAGGCGGGACCTGGGCGAGGCTAGGAGAGAGCAAGCGTTGGCAACGAGTTTTGGGTCCTGCCGCAGCGGAGGGAAGGAACAACTCCGCCCGCTCTCGCCTCTCAGTCCATGTAATAAATATACGTAAATGAAAGAAATTACTTGAGGCAGAATTTTACCGTCGGCATAGATATTTGCCTTAAGGGCAGTAGGTATCGATGCAACGTTCCTTAACCCGACAAGTGCTACAAGCCTACATTGCGGCTATGTCGATGGTTAAAGGCGGTTGCAGGTTATTATTGAGAGTAGAATGGCGCTTCACACAGTAATCTAGGCAATGAAACAGTAGTGAAATTTAGTTAACGAAGTTGATTGACATGAACGACGGTGTGTGCGTTAAATACATCCCCACAAATAAGTAGCTATCGGTGCCAGAACAAGAGTCGACTCGTTTAGTCTGTGTCCAAACCTTTTCATAATTATTTTTATTACCTATGCTCATCTGTCTATGTTTATCTATCTTCTACGTCGAGAGAGAGAGAGAGAGAGAGAGAGAGAGAGAGAGAGAGAGAGAGAGAGAGAGAGAGAGAGAGAGAGAGAGAGAGAGAGAGATTCTTTTCTGTTCGTTCATTAGTTTCAAAATAAAGTAGAGGAACAGTCCATTTACTCTTTTTATCCAGTAGCCGATTGGAGCCATACATAGTCAATTAATGAGCGCCAGAATTAATACCTGAAGACCATCGTATACCATAACTGAATACCATCCATCGTATAAGAGACAAATATAATGATCGAATCGATCGCTTTCGAGTGAACAGGCAGGAGCGACGACTCAGCCCGCCGGCGTCGCTGACGACATCACTGTATGACAACGCGAAAACACAGCATAATGAACACTATTAATGTAAATGGACTGTTCCTCTACTTTACTTATATTAATAAACGAACAGAAAGCTCTCTCTCCCTCTCTCTCTCTCTCTCTCTCTCTCTCTCTCAGCGTCGCAAATTAAATCACTCAGCGTCGTCAGCGGCGGCGGTCTGAGTCGCCGCCATGAAGATCACGCCTGGCTGTTCACTCGAAACCTATTTGTCTCTTATTCACGATAGTATTCAGATATTCATTCTGACGCTCATTAATTGACTCTGTATAGCTCCCACCGGCTACTAGATAAAAAGATGTAACTGCTAGTTTGTACTACTGAGGCAGCGGCAGTGGTGGTGGTGTTGGTGTTGGCGACACTTGTTTCCCTCACGCCAGCCGTCACGTCCGCCACCCACTCTCTGAAACCTCGGCTCATATCGAAAGATTGAGCTCTAATAGCTTAAAAAGTAGATTCCCTATACAGATTACATGATTTGAATGCTTATGATCATATTATTTAGGCTTTGTATGTTTCTTCTCTCGAGTTCTAGCTAAATACATCACGGTGGGACCTGGGTGGAGGCTAGGCAAGGTAGCTCTACGTCCTTCTGCATTGCGTCATCGCGTCGTCAACCCCTCTCGGCCTCACCCTCATTACCCTCCCGAATGCAGAGTTACCACCCACTTGTCATTGCACCATGCTAGCTAGGTTTTGAGGTAATTAATAGATACCTACTATCATTCTAAGTAGTCATATGTGCGTCAACGTTAGAGGCGATCCTTTATTACTAACATTTGTGACTGAAAGGAGAATACGACGCTAATGGAGGAGTTATGGAGGGTTAGGTAGTTAAGGGGGGTCAAGTGGGGTAATGGGGGGGAAGTGGGGGATCGGGGGGGCATGTAAGGAAAGAGCTGCACCAGGTCCGATTGTGTAGCGATATGGGTTTGCAAAATCATCATCTTTCGCGTTTACATTCGTGGATCATTATCTGAAACATCCCAGAACATTCACACCGTTGCTAAACTTACCCGACATTATATACCAAAAGGAAAATAAGGATTGTATGGACTGTATGAGTAAATAGCGTGTCTAGTGATGCCAGTTCAGCGTGGATTCGGAGAGTGTTCCCGAGTCGCTGTTGCTACGCTGTCAGGCACTTGGGTAAGTTGGTAACAGAAACGAGAAAGCGGCGACACCGAGAAGACGTGCGTCGCGTGAGTGTGTTGATCATTTAGTGTGCGTAGTGTAGAAATATGACTCAACGACATTAACCAGCGCCTTCTTCTCATCGAATTGGTAAGTTATGATTAATGTTTTGTAATATAATGTTATATTTCTCAGCAGTGGCGTACCGATTTAATTTTTTATATGTATATATAATTTTTTTTTTATATGTTGATATTTTATATTTGTTGATTTTTTTTATTTCATATAGATTTTTTATATTTTGATTTTTCATATTTTTATTTTTTATATTTGTTGATTTTTTATAATTTGAATTTTAATATTTTTCGATTTGTAATTTAATTTTTTTTTTATATATATTTAATATGCCCCCCCCCCCCTTTTCAATTTTCTGGATACGCCACTGTTTCTCAGTATTCGTCTGAATTATTACGTATTAACGGCTAGAATGTATGGTAGTGTAACCGGCTTCTTATATACCCGGATTTTAATGATTGCTTTCTATAACTACAGTACTTTTTGATAATATTAACCAATTACAGTTACCTTATTAATATTTCTAACATTTGTTTTTCTGCATTCCAGGTAAGTACCCCGATACAGCACATCACGGGAAGAGGGACAGCGCTGGTGCAACACTGCGTACAAGCTAAGCGTTTAAGGTAAGTGAAAATGACGCTTTCCTAGGCGACGTTAGGGCGATAGGCTGCTAGGATGCTAACCCTCACGTCTTGTCTTCCAGGTACACTCTATTATTTTATTCCACAGGTACTGGGCAATGCAAGGAAGGAACTTTTTATAGAATGCGGTAATCTTGGTATGTGACTAGTTTTTTTTTTTTTTGCGATGATTATATTCTATGAAATAATCCAAGATGACTAATCTGTCTTAATCTAATATATTTGTTAATGTTTCAGGATTCAATGGCAAGTGTACGGCCGAGATACAAAGACGGTGCTGAAACTTGCCTAAAGGATACAAGGGGGAAAAAAAAGCAAAAACCTAATAAATGAAGCAAAAAAAAAAAGCAAAAAAAACAGTATGAATCAAAAAAAGAGAAAAAAAAGAACCCACACAAGCAGCAGTAATGAAGATATTCCAAAGACATCATAGAAGCAAAAAAAAAGAAAAGAAAATATCACGACAAGCCTACCAATATTAAAGGTACGTCAAGGTGTTCGTTTTGTCTTCATTTTGTGTGCCTTGAATTGACGTTCAGGTGAGAGGTAATTTTTTCTTCCAAGGTAATAATTTTTTTTGATCTTATAATGACAAAGTGCGAATAAATAAAAAATAGTAATGGCAAACTAGAAAAGAAAACTCATTAAATTTGATATAAAACTCAAACTTAATCAAAGGTGAAATTTAAAATAAGAGATTGAACAGAGTACTATTAAATAAATCACATTCCAACGTGATCATTTGCTCATCCAATCAAAGAAAAATAAAAGTTAAGGATTAGCAAATAACATATCGTATTTCTTTTATGAAGAGTTATTTGTGTTCGTGCCGCCCCACATGTTTGCGAAGCCCGTGTCTCTCCTTTCAATTACTCCACAAAGCTACTTTCAGCTCCAAAAGGTCTAAAGCAATAATTTCAATGTACTTGGATTGTTTATATTTAACATGACAACAAGTGCACTGGTAGGTAGTTAGGTAAGATAAGGTAAGGTAAGGTAAGGTAAGGTTAGGTTAGGTAAGGTAAGGTAAGGTTAGGTAATGGATAGACTAGTTAGGTTAGGTAAGGTTAGGTAAGGGATAGGTTATGTTAGATTAGGTTAGGTAAGGTAAGGTAAGGTAAGGCAGTACATACAAGTAGTATATACAAGTACATACAAGTGTATACAAGTGCACTAGGTAGGCAGTACATACAAGTACATATATACAAGTGCACTAGGTAGGCAGTACATACAAGTACATATATACAAGTGCACTAGGTAGGCAGTACATACAAGTACATATATACAAGTGCACTAGGTAGGCAGTACATACAAGTACGTACTATATACAAGTGCACTAGATAGGCAGTACAGGCAATATCACTAATCTCTTGCTGGTTGAGCAGGAGACGATCACACCAATAGTGAATGCAAGGCCAAGCAGGAGATATAGCCTTGAGTCAATGTATTCTCTGCGTATCGAAATAGGTCACTAAAAGGGACATGGACGGAGGACTAGGAACCCTTTGTCCCGTATAAAATTCCTCTGACAAGAAAATGCAAATGAATGTTTAAACTGTGAAGCTTAAATATGTGTGGATGTAATTACCATATAAATCTATAGGTGACATTGTGTATAACAGGGACCTGCTCTGTGAAGCTAAGCAAAAAGGTAAAGCAAGGAACATTTTGATAGATCTAAAGGGATGTAAAATCTGTTTTGTGTTAGGTATCACCCTACGTGTTCGGGAGAAGGCCTTATGAAATAAATAAATAAATACTTATTTACAAGAAAACATGGATGAGTACAAAGTGAGACCAAAATGCATTAATGTACTGTGTAATGATAGACAGACAAGACAAGGACAGGCTAACAGATGTAATTGTATCAAAAGGCACGGCGGGAGGGATCTGGAACCACCACTTGGGATGAGCAACTGTGGACGTGAAATGTCAGGTGTAAATAGAACCCATGGGAGGAGAATATAAAAGAAGGGTTGGTGTACTCAACCCTTTCACACCCAGATCTTTCCTTTGCTATAAAAAATTGTACGTTGTCGAGCCATAAAATAACGAAAAGTAACTGAATATACCAAATTAGTTAGTCGACAAGGATACTAAACAGGTCATAGCTATAAAATATTGCTTATACAGTATGCACTCAAAATCGTCTAATAGTAGCCAAAATACATTGGAAATTACGTTCTGGGTCTCAAGGGGTTAATAACGAGTATTTTAGAGAGATAGAGGGTAAGATCAGCGAAAAACTCAATAAAGGAGTCGGTAGTGTAAAGATAGATAGGGCATAAAAATGGAAGGCATTTCATGGCGAGTTGAATTTGCAAAGGAAGTGTGGTGAATGAGACAGCGAGTGGGAGAGATATGCTATGAAGGGGAGTGATGGTGGTGAATGATTGGAAAGGGTGGTGAATGATTGGAATGGACTCAGTCGTCAGGTGGTCAATGCAGAGTCTACTGGGGTCTTTAAAAGGAGTCTGGATAAATTCATGGATGGGGAAGAGAGGTGGATATAGGTAGAGTTAAGTAACAGGAACTACCTAGTGTAGGTCTCACGGCCTCTTGTAGCTTCCTTATTTTCTTATGTTTTTATGTGATGGGCCTCTAGGATGTGTAAGGAATGTGAAGTGCTACTGTGCTAACATATACCTTTGGATGACCTGTTGGGGCTTAGCTATGGGAGACTCTTAAGGTTATGCATATATGCACAATAACAATTATCTTACCATTCAACAAAAAATAAATATTAATAAAATTACATTTGTGTATAAATATTGAGTGTGGGAATCTCTCTCTCTCTCTCTCTCTCTCTCTCTCTCTATATATATATATATATATATATAGTACAAATATGTATGAGTGCATACAGGTATAGGATTAGGTTGTGAAAATTATACAAAACATTCTGATAATGAAACCAAATGTAAGAAAAATGTTACATATATATCACCTAAAAATTCTTCTAAAATTACCCTGTATCTTGTACCCTGAAAGTTAGGTTTTGGTGGTCAGAGAGGTGAAGGCAAAACGGGCTCGTCTTCTTACATGGTCTTGCTAGTGTTCTAGTAGAGAATAAGTACAGGATACATGTTGAGGAGTTGTGGCCTCAAAATCCCAGCCCGGGCAGATGATGATGATTGTATGAAGGAGAAAAAATATACATGTGCATATCTATGTACTAAAAAATATTGGATGTCTGATTTAGAAAGTGCACCGATCTCACTGTATCACCGGACTGCTAGAAGTGCAACATTCCTAGGTGAGATTTCTACATCAAATACTTTTTCAAGCCACACCTTGGAGAAGCCACACTCCTTCAAGTAGGTCAAGCGGTCCACCTGCACCATGACCTCAATGACGGGCTGGAGGGCTAGCTGCAGGCCGGTCAGGGGCTCTATCAGGGGAAAATAATGCTGATATTTTTCATGACAGGAATCTAGTGTTGCTGAAATGGGGCTATTTGTTGTCACAGTTTCACCTTGATCGTTGCTCTGGGTACTTCCTCCTTGGGAGGCTGACTCAATGGGGGTGTCAACAGATTCTGTATTTAGGAACTGATAATTTTCAAATACATTTTTCTTGTACTCACTAAAGTCTCTAAAACCTGATTTTCTCACACAGCGACGTCGCAGTTTCTGTACAGTGAGGCCTTCTGAAAAGTAGAATATCTTTATGTACAGACATCACTAGGGTTCAAATATCTTTATGATGAGGCAAAGCAATACTATTTCAAGTAAGAAAATAGGTTCAAGAAAATAACATTTTCATCATTACACAAAAGCTAACTCAAATGAAGCAACTGTAGGAGGCAAAACAATGTGTGCACATCTCAGCCATGCAATACCTGCAACACACGCAGCCTCCAGAATGCCCCTGTAGGCAACATTCCGCATGTGGTATTCATGATCCTCAGGAGACTCCGTGCACCAATTCTGTCCTGACATCTGTGCTCCAAGTCTCAAGCCAAAGACACTCATGTGAAAATTGTTTTGTCTAAATACTTCTTGCAAAGCCTGGCTCATGGGGAAATTTAAGAAATCATTTCCCTCACATATGCTTTCCTCTTCATTCTGAGGAAGATCTCCTTCATTAGGACACTCAGCATGTATCTCTGACTCATCACTGTCTAGAGGTGGGGAGTCCTGTTCCTCACTCACAGGCTTATCTGCTGATTTAGGATGGAGACTCATCTTGTGGTAGCAGCAGGAAAGCAGCACCAGAGAAGAGGCTTGGACACAGTCCCTGAACAATTTGATAATGATTGGAGACAGATCTGCACAGGCGTGGAGGCCAAGAAGTGTGCATGTACCTTCTGGACGAACATCATCATCTGCTACACTGTCGTCACTGACAGATAAGCTGTGTGTGGTGTCCCTGCATTCAGTGTCTGGAGATACACTATCTCCATCCACTACAGGACCCTCTTTTCCAGCTGTGTTGCTAGAAGAATAAGTTCTACTTGCACCTTTTGCACTGACGTTCCTGCCTCTGGTACTAGTTTGACAAGAGCAAGAGGTATCAAGCTCAGTGAGGTATGACACAAGCTGGCTTGCTCTACACAATGCCTCCATGTTGTCTGACAGATGCCAGTTTAAAAAAGTGATTCCTTTGCACCGTCCATAGAGCTTCCAGTGATGTTTTTCAGCACTTCTCATGAGTTTACAATTACCTTCAACGCCAAGAACTTGTGCATGAAGGATCCTATGAATGCACGAGTCTATGTAACCCTGTGAGGAAAAATTGAATGCATCTTAGTTAGCAATTAAGAACACCTTCCAGCACCAAGTAAAAAGTCCTTAAGATGAATAAGAGTATTTTTGAATTATAAAATATGATCCCTTGATATGAAAAAAAAACTTAAGATAAAGATAAATTTCACAAACCTTTCCACTTCCAATGTCCAGAACGTGTTTGCTTCCTGTGTCATCCAACATTTTCTTCACCACACTTAATAAAGTTGTAATTTCATGCTTCTTTTTGGCAGATAACCCAAGAGTGAGTTCCAGAGGGATCTGAGGGTGGCTGCTGCTGCTGCCCTCTGAGGTGAGGGAGTCCCGAGTGAAGTCCTGAGAGAGGCGGGACAGGCGTTGACACTTTCCTAGAAACACCTTGAGTGATGATGGCCAGGGTTCCTGAAAATAGGTAGGTGCAGTATTACTGTTAACAGAAGTTACGGCATGCAATTAATTTATGGCATTATTCATTCTAGTGCCTCACTTACATTTAAAGTAGCTACAATGAACCCTATTGACTGGCATTTATTTTGAAGGAAGTGTTTCTGTAGGTTATTCATAAAGTCATGGCAAATATTTTTTTCCTTTTTTTTCTTCAAAATTTAGCGCGATTCAAGTTATGTAAATTCTACAACCTAATAGTCTTTGGAAAAAAATAGAAAGAATACAATAATGTAAAGGAAAACTTACTCAAAACTTATTTGTAAACCAGATAAAAGGATTAATGATTAAATTCATCACAGAACTAAAATCTAAAGCAGTAGAGTATTAAGTGCTTTGAGGATCAACTGTCACGAGAATAGGACAATAGTCAAGCAGCATGTTCCTGGATTGTCATCATCAATAACATATGATAAATTGCTCCTGGAAATCAGGATCAAATTTACTAGTACTACTAAGAATACTTTTTGCCGAGTTCTTACGCCACTAACCAGAGCCAGACACTGCGGCAGACCATTCAGAGCGTGCAGCGGCAGGCCTTGTAGGGCTGTCTGCCACTCTGCCGGCATGTGGCGGAACATGTCTCTTGTGAACACCTGAAATATTACCACATTGGCTTCGGTCAAAACATCTAGTCTTGCATTTTTTTTCCAATGGCCTTGTATTCTGGTCTTAACTCCATTCCCCCGTGCAGTAAATCAACCATAAAAATTCATGTTACATCTGGGCCTTGCCTGCGTCATAGGGTAATTGTAGAGCCAATCAACACCTTGAAGCAGGTGAACAATATCTTCAAACAACTTTGTTTCCATTGTTGTACGTAGTGAGCAGCTTGTGATAGAATGCATCACCTTGGGTCATTCATCTCCACGAACCACTGTTCTTTAGCTTCTGGCATGCCTGTGGGAGGGTACAGAGTTTTAACAATCAATCCAAACTGTACAAACTAGTAAGTCATATTACATTCCAATAAAGGTATTACCAATGACTGAGACCATTGTGATACAAGATGATAAAGCTTGGCACTACTCTGATAATCACGAATCTAGAGTCAGTTTCTGATAACTACAATTCTAAACCCTATTTCACCCTAATCTTTCTTGAAAAACCAATGGAAATGACCATAAGTTCCCTTTTGCTGGGTGATGCTCATCCCCTGCGTGAAAAATGTATAAAATGACCCCTGCCGGTCCCCTGCGTGAAAAATGTATAAAATGACCCCTGCCGGTCGCCTGTGTGAAAAATTAATAAAATGACCCCTGCCGGTCTCCTGCGTGAAAAATGAATAAAATGACCCCTGCCGGTCTCCTGCGTGAAAAATGTATAAAATGACCCCTGCCGGTCTCCTGCGTGAAAAATGAATAAAATGACCCCTGCCGGTCTCCTGCGTGAAAAATGTATAAAATGACCCCTGCCGGTCTCCTGCGTGAAAAATGTATAAAATGACCCCTGCTGGTTTCCCTGTGTGAAAAATGTATAAAATGACCCCTGCCGGTCCTCCTGCGTGAAAAATGTATAAAATGACCCCTGCCGGTCTCCTGCGTGAAAAATGTATAAAATGACCCACTGCCGGTCCCTGCGTGAAAAATGTATAAAATGACCCCTGCTGGTCCCCTGCGTGAAAAATGTATAAAATGACCCCTGCGGTCTCCTGCGTGAAAAATGTATAAAATGACCCAGGCTGCCGGTCCCCTGCGTGAAAAATGTATAAAATGACCCCTGCTGGTCCCCTGCGTGAAAAATGTATAAAATGACCCCTGCTGGTCTCCTGCGTGAAAAATGTATAAAATGACCCCTGCCGGTCCCTGCGTGAAAAATGTATAAAATGACCCCTGCTGGTCCCCTGCGTGAAAAATGTATAAAATGACCCCTGCCGGTCTCCTGCGTGAAAAATGTATAAAATGACCCCTGCGGTCCCCTGCGTGAAAAATGTATAAAATGACCCCTGCCGGTCTCCTGCGTGAAAAATGTATAAAATGACCAGGCTGCCGGTCCCTGCGTGAAAAATTTATAAAATGACCCCTGCTGGTCCCTGCGTGAAAAATGTATAAAATGACCCCTGCCGGTCTCCTGCGTGAAAAATGTATAAAATGACCCCTGCCGGTCTCCTGCGTGAAAAATGTATAAAATGACCCCTGCCGGTCTCCTGCGTGAAAAATGTATAAAATGACCCCTGCCGGTCCCTGCAGTGAAAAATGAATAAAATGACCCCTGCCGGTCTCCTGCGTGAAAAATGTATAAAATGACCCTGCCGGTCCCCTGCGTGAAAATGTATTAAATGACCCCTGCCGGTCTCCTGCTGAAAAATGTATAAAATGACCCCTGCCGGTCTCCTGCGTGAAAAATGATAAAATGACCCCTGCCGGTCCCCTGCGTGAAAAATGTATAAAATGACCCCTGCCGGTCTCCTGCGTGAAAACTGTATAAAATGACCCCTGCCGGTCTCCTGCGTGAAAAATGAATAAAATGACCCCTGCCGGTCTCCTGCGTGAAAAATGATAAAATGACCCCTGCCGGTCTCCTGCGTGAAAAATGTATAAAATGACCCCTGCCGGTCTCCTGCGTGAAAAATGTATAAAATGACCCCTGCCGGTCTCCTGCATGAAAAATGTATAAAATGACCCCTGCCGGTCTCCTGCGTGAAAAATGTATAAAATGACCCCTGCCGGTCTCCTGCGTGAAAAATGTATAAAATGACCCCTGCCGGTCTCCTGCGTGAAAAATGTATAAAATGACCCCTGCCGGTCTGCTGCGTGAAAAATGTATAAAATGACCCCTGCCGGTCTCCTGCGTGAAAAATGTATAAAATGACCCCTGCCGGTCTCCTGCGTGAAAAATGTATAAAATGACCCCTGCCGGTCTCCTGCGTGAAAAATGTATAAAATGACCCCTGCCGGTCTCCTGCGTGAAAAATGAATAAAATGACCCCTGCCGGTCTCCTGCGTGAAAAATGTATAAAATGACCCCTGCCGGTCTCCTGCGTGAAAAATGATAAAATGACCCCTGCCGGTCTCCTGCGTGAAAAATGTATAAAATGACCCCTGCCGGTCTCCTGCGTGAAAAATGTATAAAATGACCCCTGCCGGTCTCCTGCGTGAAAAATTATAAAATGACCCCTGCCGGTCTCCTGCGTGAAAAATGTATAAAATGACCCCTGCCGGTCTCCTGCGTGAAAAATATAAAATGACCCCTGCCGGTCTCCTGCGTGAAAAATTATAAAATGACCCCTGCCGGTCTCCTGCTGAAAATATAAAATGACCCCTGCCGGTCTCCTGCGTGAAAAATAATAAAATGACCCCTGCGGTCTCCCTGCGTGAAAAATGAATAAAATGACCCCTGCCGTCTCCTGCGTGAAAAAAAACCTGCCTCCCTGCGTGAAAAATGAATAAAATGACCCCTGCCGGTCCCCTGCGTAAAAATGAATAAAATGACCCCTGCCGGTCTCCTGCGTGAAAAATGAATAAAATGACCCCTGCCGGTCTCCTGCGTGAAAAATGTATAAAATGACCCCTGCCGGTCCCCTGCGTGAAAAATGAATAAAATGACCCCTGCCGGTCTCCTGCGTGAAAAATAAATAAAATGACCCCTGCCGGTCTCCTGCGTGAAAAATGAATAAAATGACCCCTGCCGGTCTCCTGCGTGAAAAATAAATAAAATGACCCCTGCTGGTCCCCTGCGTGAAAAATGAATAAAATGACCCCTGCCGGTCTCCTGCGTGAAAAATGAATAAAATGATCCTCTAAAATAACACGATAAATGAAAAAAATGTCCCACAGTTTCCTTATCCATAGCCGCAGCCGTATTTCTAGGCAACCATAGCCAGAATACACCCGCCGTATCTAGCTGCAGCGTATAAAGATACGGGTGCGTATCCTAATCACTTGGTTTGGCTAACACACTGGCCTTCTAAGATTACGAACTTGTGTCATGATGCAACGCTACTTACATCTGATGCCCTCATATCAAACATTAATGTGACTAATAAATGTAATTGCAGTGAGCAATAACTTCATAATCCATACGCCTTGTCAACTAGTTAATCATCCTGTCCTATCCTCACCTTTACTATTTCTAACAATTGTTCTAACCAAGTTACCCTTTGACTGTGATCAGGGTTTAGTTATGGAGGTAATAGCAAGTATAAATATATAGTAGGTGTACAATACATTATCTGGGGCTGCCGTGGACAGTGGAGCGCGTCTGCTGAGACTCTGCTCGCCGGGTGACGCAATGTAAACACGGCCGCAATCAGCTGATGTAACGTTTTCTTTGACTAATGTTTATGGTAGACGCCACAAGACAACTATTTTTTAATAATGGACCCGTTTACTCACACCTAAAACACGGAGTATTATGAAGCTTTGGGTGCAATATAGGCTACATATCACTGTACTCATATTCTTTTTCCTGAGAAATGCACCATAAATGAAATATATGGCTTTTTGGGGGCCAAAATATCACAACACGGCGGAACGCGCTGTGATTGGTTGTGACGTAGTAAGCGCAAACTCAGATCTCGCCTGATCAGCTGATCGGCTTGTTTTGGCTCAGCAGACCGCAATACCTATCTATGCATTCAACATGTACCAGACAAAAAGAACATATTATGCTTGTTTTGTGCTAATGTGCAAAAACACCACAATTAAAACTCCAGAGAAAAAATGTTCATAACTATGCCTAAAGACAAGAAAAAGAGGAAACAGTGGTGGATGTCTGCAAGGCGTGATTTCTCGATGAAGGAAAATTCATACTATTGCTGTGAAGACCATTTTGATGTATGTATGTACTTGTGCATGGATAAGTAACTTGCAAATGATATGTAGCTGTGGGGCTTTAGCTGAGCTGTGATAAGTTGCGGGAGTAGTATGCAGTATGCAAGGCTTTTGAGGTAGGGATGAGACAGGCTGGGTTTTTCATGTTAAGTATCGCCCTTATTAGAGTGTTTTTTCCTCCAGACCTTCACAGATCCCTTCAGATACCTCTAAACTGTAATTATAAAGTGGGGGGGGGGGGGGAGATGCCCCCTTCACCCCCCTCCCCTCCTTAACGACCCCCCTGGACCCCTCAAAAATATAATATGTTTAATATTACTAATCTAACCTCACTATAACCTAACCTAACCTTATCTCACTAATAACCTCATAGCGAGACTCCCATAAAAAAATAATTACTAACTTAACCTTGTAAAATTATAGTTTTATTTTACTAACCTAACTAACTTGCATTACCCCTACTACTGCAAGATGACCAGTAATCCTCCTTCAAGTGATGTAGTAGGTATTCAGTGTGTTTGTGAATATGTAAGTTGTAGTTTATAAGGAAAAAGTGGATAGACAGAGATAAGTGGCCCGTGACACCTGACAAGTGATGACTTCTGGGATCGGCATTCCTTATAGGGAGCTTAAATGAACCTGCAATGACATGTACAGCTAGACAGATAGACGAACTCATAGAGGAACAGGTAGAAATGTATGGTTAGTAAAGGTTGTAGTGGTGAGTAGAGTGACGAAGGGTGTATGTTTTGCTTATGTGGGGAAAGAAAGCCATACATTTCTACCTGTTCCTCTATGAGTTCGTCTATCTGTCTAGCTTTACATGTCATTGCAGGTTCATTTAAGCTCCCTATAAGGAATGCCGATCCCAGAAGTCATCACTTGTCAGGTGTCACGGGCCACTTATCTCTGTCTATCCACTTTTTCCTTATAAACTACAACTTACATATTCACAAACACAGTGAATACCTACTACATCACTTGAAGGAGGATTACTGGTCATCTTGCGGTAGTAGGGGTAATGCAAGTTGGTGTATTAGTAGGTAGTATGTACATATAGTAGCGGCCGCTTCACAGCTGTTTTGCTCAAGTTGTCTTCGCTAGTGACTTCACAACATGGCGCCAGTCGTTTTAGAGCGTATACATTTTCCTGTACTTAAATTGGCTGTATCATCAGAAATACTGTTCACATAGAAAAATCAACATCACTGCCCAACTATACGAGGCTTGAAGATGTCAAATCAATCCTTACCTCAAGTAGAGTAAACGGGTCCATTATAATATAACTACTGACAAACAAGTGTAAGTGGCCCGTTGACAATCTTTTTAAATTTTGTTCTTGCTGTATCAGATAAGATAAAATTTTCATCCTATCTAGACACTTTGCAAGTACCAACTACAAGGTTATTTATTGACTATACAAAGCGCCGCCACGTCAGCACGAACTAGGCGGACTCGAACCGCTGACCGAACGCACAGGGACGCTGCACATTGCGAACTCACGTCTCTACCAACCTTGCCACCCTGACGGGCTGCTGTATCAGATGCTGTAGCATACACATAGCATATAATTGAATCAGATACGGCTGGTATAGTAATATAAATGTTTCGGCGTTCCCTGCCGAGTGCGGAGTGTGGCGCCTTGTTCTCGCTGGATGTAGGGAAGAACCACTTATCCCTTGCGTCTTTCACTCTGAAAATGTCACACCTCAAAGAATTAACACATAATGGAAAGCGTGATAACTCCTCCGGTGTAAGTAGTTATAGTGCTACGTAGATGTAGCAATTATGTATAGCTTTTATATGAGGGGTGATGGCAGGGAGGCGCAGTGTTTGATGCCCACCATACTGGCTCACCTGTGCATAACTACCTGGCCAAACTACTTCCTCACAGTTCACTTAGCTTTTTTCTTTTTGCAATAAATGTTACCTAACTATGGAGGGTTAAAAATGAAAAAGGCAGCAATTTACAAATGATGTATTAACTAAAAAAAGAGGTAGACCGAAATACTATACATTCATGAATTCATCAGTTCATACTGACGAAGGACCTCTTAACGCAAGGCAAAGGAGGTGTAATAAATAATGGTAAAACTGCAGTTTAGTACAATATATGGATATTGGTTACGTAATCTGACGTAACTGCGGGGCTGCGCCCACAGAGTTATACACTAGAGCTCGCATAGGGGGGAATCAGCTGACTCAGTATAAAATAAGCAGGTGATAAAAAATGACTAACATAAAAACTTTAATGTCTGCCAGTGGATCGCCGAGTAGCATGGTTGCCTGCCCGCCACCCGACCCCGCTTGCTTCACTCCGCCTACCCACTGGGGTACGTAGGGGATGCGCGCTCTAGTGTATAACTCTGTGGCTGTGCCCCCCGCCCCCAGACTCCCCCCCGCTAGTTCACCAACAGCACTCTAAATTCCTTCCCAGCGGCCATAGGGGAGTGACAATGATCCCGGGACGACATGTCTTACTGCCAGTAAGATTGGCTGTATCCGGGTGTGTTCCGCAGCAGGTTGTCGGCTTCTCTGACAATCCAATCATAACCGTAAGGCACGTCGGCATACACGCCGGGAATGCCGGGCGTGCCGCAGCCGATGCCCCACGCCACCATGCCCACCTGCACGTACTTGCCGTCATCGGGGTTGCGGCACACAAGGGGAGAGCCTCCGTCACCGCTGCAAGAGTCCTTGCCCGCCTCACCCCCGGCACACAGGAAGGAAGAGTGGAGTTTGAAGTGGCGCCCCAGCCTGGTGGTGCGGAGGGCGTACTGACACTCGCCATGCTCCCACAGCGGAAGATCAACCTTCTTCATAACGTTCTGGTACACTCCCTCCTTCCCAAACTTATCCTTACCCCAGCCTGTGACCAAACACGAGTTGGAATCATAGGAGGTGCCCAGGCAGACGGTGTCGATGTTGTAGGACAGTTCGGCGGGGTAGTCCAGGTACAGAAGGGCGAAGTCATTATAGAGAGCCCCTGCGCGGTTGTACTCCGGATGGATGGCGATGACCTGCACGTTCCTGTCCTGGTAGGGGTGTGGCTCGTAGTCCCTCTGCGTGTCCCACTCCCCAAGACGCACCGTGAGCTGGCCGGCCCCGAGCTTGGCGACGCAGTGGGCGGTGGTGAGGACTAAGGAGGGGTGGATGAGGGAGCCACCGCAGGCGTACAGGTTCCTCACGGTGCCCTGAACGACCTCCTTCTTCAGTATGGCTGTCATCCAGGGGAACTCTGCGAACTGAGCCTGGTTGTCCTGTTGGCAAGGATGGAAAGTTAACTTAGACCAGGAAATGCGCCATCAGGGTATGTTTTATCACACACACACACGCACACACGCACGCACGCGCGCGCACACACACTCACCCCTACCTTGAAGCCTTGTATCCTGATGTCGATGCCCTGGACGTTCCTGGTGCCACAGTTGGAGCGGTAGGGCGTGGGTGGGGGGATCGTGGTGGTGGGGGGCAGGGGGCTGGTGCAGCACACATCCAGGTAACTCTGACACTCTGAGCTCGAACGCGTTTTGTTGTCTTTTTGGCCGGAGATCCTGCAATGAACGACCGAGGGTTTACACACACACACACACACACACACATGGAAACATACACACACACACATGGAAACACATACATACATACACACACAACTCAGCAGATTCATGCCTTTGATGTGAGATTCATATTAAGAACATATATATAAGGAAGCTACAAAAGGCATATTAATTAAAGAGTGAGATCAGTTTTTCCATAGTCATAGTTCCCTTTCGGCTGGTGACCCTAAAACATAACATGCGAGTCATTTACGACGTACTCTCTGGCACTCACCTGATGTCGATGATGCCCGCGCCGTCAGTAATGATAGAGTTATCGCGGCACAGGTAGTAGGGCACGCACACGCCACGGTAGTTGTCGCAGCTGGCGTAGTCCTGGTAGTGCTGGTGTTGGTGGTTTTGCCGTAGGTTGCCGTGGTCCCCCGCACTCACACCTCCTGATGGTGTCTCCTGCGTGCGTGGTTCGTCTTCCTTACAGTCCCCCGTCCACCAGAAACACCCGTCTGCCTGCCGCCGTGCCCTTGTGGATGTATCGCCCACCGTCACTAGGGCAGCCACCACCACCATCACGCCCACAGTCTTCATTCTGTGTAGGCAAAGGGTCGTGTTTACAGTTAAGAACATACAAGGATTTCGTAATATATAAAGAGGTCTCTATATACTAGTCTGCCTCTATATACTATCCTTGGTCACGGGTCTGTCATAAGAAGTCCGTGTGTTTGGTACGTCATGCTTTGTTTGTTATTGTGTTTAGGAGAGTGACTGGATTGCGTCGTGGCCTTCGGAGGGGTTCTGCAGGGCGGTCTTGATGGCGCTGTCATTACTGTCGTATCCGGAACATCATCATTATCACGGCTGTCGTTTCAAAATTCAAGGGATCAACATTATTCATGGACCTATACTTTTCTGAATATTTTCTAACACTATTCTTACTTTTAACGACACGAATAAAAAATAAAAAAATTAAAGAAGCGAATCTAAGAAATTTAGAGGCTCATGCATGAAGTGTGGCATGCATATTCACGGCCACGCACCACATTATTCATGGACTAATACTTTTCTGAACATTTTCTAACACTATAATCTGAATTTTAACGATACAATACGAAAAAAAGTATGCATAAAAGAAGCGAATCGAAGAAATGTAGAGGCTCATGTATGAAGTCTAGTGTAATATATTCACGGCCATGCACCACATCCCATAAACCAGCGGCGCTCTTAGTGACCTTGAGCGCCAGAGAGATAAAAAAACCTTCGTTCGTATGTCCACCGTCAGTACGTGGTGCCTGCCTTCTTCACCTCCACCAGGCATGCCGCCGAGCACACGCCATCCCCAGCCTTCAGACCACCTGGCATTAGGACCAAGGTAGTGTCCTCCAAGATATAACAATAGACATTTTCTGAGGTGAAATTAGCCGTGCACTAAGGAGGTTTATCAGCTCGGCCTTGGTTGTGTCGTGGCGCGTCACCCACCCTTTATGGCCCTCTGTACGTCTACCAGGGGGGGGGGGGGGGGGGGAGGAGCGCCTTAGTTATACACCGTAGCCATTATAACTACTTAATTATCCCAACCTGTCATTAGCAAGTCTCGCAAACGCGCCCACTTCCTGCCCTAACAGTAACCCCTTTCGTCCCTGTCCCTACACACACATCCTAAGCCCATAACTTCTACCCTACCATTGCGTAACACTCTGCCACACGCACACCCTACATAATGTCCCTACACACACCCTATAACGCCCATCACTCCTGCCCTACTTTTGCGTAACACACACTGCCACACACGCAGGTGTTGGGGATCATGACCTCTGAGCAACTGCTCTAAAGGTGTTTCAATTGTTTCCTAGTTTTGTTTCATTCATTCATGTTCCCTCGTTATGTAAGGATATACTTACTTCATGTATATATACTTCATATATATACTTCAGGGTCTAGTTTCTTTTCTATTTTTTCTCATTAATATAAAATCTTTGTATTTGTTATTTTGTCATTAAATCCTACTCTATTTGAAACAAAATAATAATAATAACATTCACCGGCCTGAGAGGTAATGGAGTTAACTTGCATTGATGTGATTCCTTGTTATGACTTATGCATGTATGTATGATTTGTTGTTTTGCTTTATCGTGCATGGCTTGGAATTAATATTATGTGCTCGAGGCGGGGACTGTCGTGATGCTGAAGTGACGCGTTTCCTTCTTAGCGAGACTTGCTGCTAATGTGAGGGCTATTAGCTAGATCAACTGTTAATATCAATAGTTAGGTAGGTTAATAATAGGTAGGTAGGTAATCTATAATAATATAATCGAAAGTGTGTGTGTCCGCTCTAGGTTCCGCCCCCAGTGGCGCAATCCCATCATATGGCACAGTTTTGGAACCAAGTCGACCAGGGGAAGGTTTTAAAGCCACTTTGGGGATGATCCGATAACTTAAAAATTATTTTTTTTAGTATTAGCGAGAATTGTGAAAAAAAAGTGTTGCGATAATTGAGGAAACCTTGATGTAGGGTGATGGGTAATGGGTGAGTGAATGGGTGGGGTGATGGATAATGGGTGTGGGGTGATGGGTGAGTGAATGGGTGGGGGGTGATGGGTTGGGGGTGATGGGTTATGGGTGAGGGAATAGGTGGGGGGTGATGGGTGAGGGAATAGGTGGGGGGTGATGGGTAATGGGTGAGTGAATGGGTGTGTGGTGATGGGTAATGGGTGAGTGAATGGGTGTGTGGTGATGGGTAATGGGTGAGTGAATGGATGAGGGGTGATGGGTAATGGGTGAGTGAATGGGTGGGGGGTGATGGGTAATGGGTGAGTGAATGGGTGGGGGGTGATGGGTAATGGGTGAGTGAATGGGTTGGGGGTGATGTGAATGGGTTGGCGTTAATACATACATTTCTATACCCATGATTTCAAGAAAGTTAGAAGGGGCTATTTGGAGAGGCTGTGTTTGGTGGGCCTTTGGCCCACCAATAGCCCTCCGCAGGAGCTAGCCAAAAAGTCCGCCCGGAGGGCGGACTTTCGGCTAGTAGTTAATAATAGGTAGTAGTCAATTAACCTTGCCTATTAGTATTCACACTGGTTATCCCTGTCTTGTCTTTACCTGTTCTCCCTTTCCCACTTGCCCTTCCCTTCTCTCTTGCCCTGTTGCCCTCCCCTTCTCTCTTGCCCTGTTGCACTCCCCTTCTCCCTTGCCTTCTCTCCTGCCCTTCCCCTCCCCTTCTCTCCTGCCCTTCCCCTTCTCTCCTGCCCTTCCCCTCCCCTTCTCTCCTGCCCTTCCCCTCCCCTTCTCTCCTGCCCTTCCCCTCCCCTTCTCTCCTGCCCTTCCCCTCCCCTTCTCTCCTGCCCTTCCCCTCCCCTTCTCTCCTGCCCTTCCCTTCCCCTCCCCTTCTCTCTTGCCCTTCCCCTCCCCTTCTCTCTTGCCCTTCCCCTCCCCTTCTCTCTGCCCTTCCCCTCCCCTTCTCTCCTGCCCTTGCCTCCCCTTCTCTCCTGCCATTCCCCTCCCCTTCTCTCCTGCCCTCCCCTCCCCTTCCTCCGCCCTTGCCCTCCCCTTCTCTCCTGCCCTTCCCCTCCCCTTCTCTCCTGCCCTTCCCCTCCCCTTCTTCTCTCCTGCCCTTCCCTCCCCTTCTCTCCTGCCCTTCCCCTCCCCTTCTCTCCTGCCCTTCCCTCCCCTTCTCTCCTGCCCTTCCCCTCCCCTTCTCTCCTTGCCCTTGCCCTCCCCTTCTCTCTCCTGCCCTTCCCTCCCCTTCTCTCTTGCCCTTGCCCTCCCCTTCTCTCCTGCCTCCCCTTCTCCCTTCTCTTCTTCTGCCCTTCCCCTCCCCTTCTCTCCTGCCCTTCCCCTCCCCTTCTCTCTTGCCCTTGCCCTCCCCTTCTCTCTGCCCTTGCCCTCCCCTTCTCTCCTGCCCTTCTTCTCCTGCCCTTCCCCTCCCCTTCTCTCCTGCCCTTCCCCTCCCCTTCTCTCTTGCCCTTCCCTCCCCTTCTCTCTTGCCCTTGCCCTCCCCTTCTCTCTTGCCCTTGCCCTCCCCTTTCTCTCCTGCCCTTCTCTCCTGCCCTTCCCCTCCCCTTCTCTCCTGCCCTTCCCCTCCCCTCCCCTTCCCCGCCCTTCTCGCTTGCCCTTCCCCCGCCCTTCTCGCTTGCCCTTCCCCCGCCCTTCTCGCTTGCCCTTCCCCCGCCCTTCTCGCTTGCCCTTCCCCCGCCCTTCTCGCTTGCCCTTCCCCCGCCCTTCTCGCTTGCCCTTCCCCCGCCCTTCTCTCCTGCCCTTGCCCTCCCCTTCTCTCCCTCCTTTCTATAGCTGCATTCTATACCTGCATGCCACACTCACCCATTCCTCGAACCTTTCCTCCTCACTTTCTCTCTGGCCTTACCTCTTTCTTCTCTCCCTTTCCATGCCTATATCAGATCTCCTTTTCCTCTTCGTCTTATGTTTGTTTTGTATTAGTTTCATCGTATATTTTTTCACCTCTCTCTCCTTTCCTTATGACATTCTCCTTTGTGACTTGGAACTAAAATTTATCTTGTGTATTCTGTTGTTTTGGTGCTCTTACTGAAAATTCGAGTATGCAGGTCAGCAGACGTCACACTTTCTCTCTCTCTGGAGTCTGAGTCTCTCTCTCTCTCTCTCTCTCTCTCTCTCTCTCTCTCTCTCTCTCTCAAAATGACCTCCACCTAACAAACATTAGGCGTCAGGCAAGCAAGAATTAGTACAAGGACTCTTTACTTTACTTGACGTGCAATCACTAAACCGAGGCATTACATAGGAAAGTTACGCGCGTCCCCGGCAGGCAGAGAAACCCATGTCCGGCAGACCAACTAATAAATAATCCTTCACTGAACCCACGAACGATAGTCAGGTGGTTCTATTAGAGTGGTTTAGAGTAGAGTAAATTCAATTGGTGGTTTATATATTAAAGGGAAACTATTTAATATTGCCTCCATGTTTATATAATTAAGTGTGTGTGTATATATATATTTTGTGGGCTGTCTACCTTCCATTATCATTGTCATTGCCTATTAAAATGATTTGTGCAATTTCACTGATCCGCTAAGGGTTGTTAGAAGCGAATGAAGGAAATATAACTACGTAACGAGGTAACAAAGTATCGGAAATAAGCTAACAGAATAATATAATTAACTTAAACCTGAACTTATTCCTCGTTACCTACTTTTTGTTTTCTCTTGGTACTTTCTTTCCGAGTACCCGTAGAGAAACGGTCCACCACCACCACAAAAAAAATCCATTAGCTATGGAGGAATGTACAATAATCCACCTTCACGGGTATGCTAAGAGTCCTGTATACATACGAATCCACCTTCACCTGCATACTAATAGCGTGCTAATCCACCACCATCACTACCATTACCTGGCTGGCTTTCGAGCACTGCGGCAGAGTAACTATGCGAGTAGCCTGTGCGAGTAGCGACCACTTGGGAGAACGAACTGGGACTCTTCCGCCTCGCATCGTCTTTTTATGTTACAGCGCCCTCCTACCCCCCCTCCCCCATCCTGGATCCTCCCATCTGCATACCTCCCCTACGGACCCCTTCCCCTAACCTTGAGGCGCCTGCTATGTCCTCTGCCTGCCCGGTATATAGACGGAACATTGTAAACACTTCTGTAAACACTCGCGTCACCATATATAAGTGTTGGTATAAGAGTATTGTTTGTCCCTGTGATTGTCGTACACTTCCCGCCACAATCTCTCTGGGGGTTTCCATCTCAGCGAAGGAGGAAGTTGAAGTATTGAATCATCATTTAATTACTGAAATTGTGTTTTTTTAATGTGCTATTGTTGGTGTGAGGGTTTCTTCCATTGTGGCAGGAATACGACACCTACTTTTCGGCGAGGTGTTGTGAGTTAGGTGTTGTCTGAATGGTGCTGTTTTTGGTTGGGTTGGTTTTTGTGGATGGGTCATTGCCTTGCTTGACGGAATGAATGCTTTTGGCTTCTCATGCCTCCACATTCTCGCCCCCCCCCTTTCCCAAGCGCCGACACTACCACCATCACCACTACCACTACCATCCACTACCACCATCACCACCTCTACCTCCACCATTTGTACCACCACCACCACCACCACACTCACCCATGCAGTACATTCATAACCCACAAAACTAACCACTTCCCCTGGGATAAATTTCACTATTCTCTCCTTGGCTATCTCTATAAATAGCATCATTTAGATACAGACAGAATTTAGGTTAAGTGGCTTGTCAGGAAGTAAGTAATCTAACAACCAACTTAGCATGAAGGAACTTGATATTGTCTTACAGGAAACCGGAAGGCATCTCAAGAAGGTCACAGAACTGCGTTACGCCGCCCACTGAACGCATGAAGCAGGAGTCATATGCTGCACTTCAAGTCTCGGTGGATGCTTCATAGCCTAACGGACACAACCAGGCGTCTCAGGAAACCAAGAGGACAGTATTATCGATGTGGAACAAAAGAAAAAATATTATAAAGCAGCGGCAACAGTAACAAAAGCAGCAGTAACAAAATAAGACAAAATAATAGAAAACATGGAAAACAAAACAAATGGGTTGCCGTTACAGGAAGGCAACACTCCTAACAACATCATTTGATCTTCACAAGAGGAACCTGGTGGCCTGCCGGTAGTAAGGCGTCCATACACCCTGGGGCCGCCCTTGGGTGAGACTCCGAGAGGGGGTGTGGAAGACCTGAAAGAACCTTCATTGTGCCCTTAACGTGACGCCCTGCCACTGTGTCCGTCAGGCTGCTCTCCTTCACCACCACCACCACCACCGTCTCGTCCTCCCAGCCACGGACAATCTGCTTATTGGGCTGGTAAGTGTTTGGATTCTTATCTTTTTATCTCCCTCTTTTTCTTCTTACAAGTACAATTTTTTTTCATTCTATTGGGATTCGCTACTTAGATATCTTCAAGGTGTTTGGATTACCTCTTTCCCCAATACCAGTCTCCAAGTTTGTCGTGCTCAGAGTAGCATGTACTATTTTCCCTCCCGTGCTTAAACTATGGTCGTACGCCGGTACTTATATTTATGTTCTTCGTGTTGGAAAATCTTTTGCAGTCCGGGTAAAAAAGAGTAATGTGCCGTTTTGCAAAGTCTTGTTACAATTTCTTATGTCACTTCAGTCCATTTTCCTATTGTGTGTTATCCTTGACTTTTCATTCGTATTCTCTCCATTTAATAGAGGAAAAATACAGTTGACACGTTGTATGTCTGTCTGTCTGTTTGAGTTTGTTTGATTTGCTTGGTAAGTAGAGCCACACCCCCATCACCTCGTTCAAGGGGGACATTAACTGCTCGCTTGTCAGCTGAAAAATAATGATTTTTTTTTTATCTTTTGCATCATCATTTAGTGATCTATGCTGCTGCTGATGATTATGATGATTATGGTATTGATAATAGCAATGATGATAGTAGTAATAATAATGATAAAGACGATAGTAACAATAGTAACAACAATGATGATACACAGAAGAAAGTAGGAAAGTCAACATTCTCCTTGGGTGACGTTGGCTTCCTGAGAATTTGTTTCCTTTTTTTTCCTATTTCAGCATGGGTTTTTTTCCCTCTTTCATTCTCGTCGAGCTTTCTCCAAGTGTTAAAAGTCAAGGCGGGGATATATATGCCTGTGCCAAGCGAAGGGCGACGAAGTAAACGAATGAAGGACAAGATCAAAAGTGAAAATACTGTTGTTATTTTTTTTACCATTTCTTGTGGTAATCTGCAAAGCTACAGTGATGAGAGGATTAATAAGACCCCTAAGGTAGCACTAGTGAGAGTTGACATATGGGTCCTGTGCATTAACTTTCCTATAACATATTCATTTTTATCATTGCTTTTTATTGATATTGAGGTTCTGTGACTGACTGATTCTGGTGGTTCTTAGTGGCTCAGTTTTGATGTCGAACTGATGAAGGTTTTGCCATTTCGTATAGTTCAGGTTTTGATTTAATGTTTTGGGAAGTTCACAATCCAGAAAGTCACGAGCACCTAAAAACCACACCTATATCAAGAGATCTAGTTGGATAGAGTGGTAGAGGCGGGTGTGAGGCAGGTCGATTGGTTCTCACGGCCTAATACTGCCAGGGGGGGCCCTCGTACTGGGAAAAGCTCTGCAGCAACAGGTCTGCCTCTGAGGTGATCCAGTCGAACCCGAAGGTCACGTCGGCGTACACTCCAGGGATGCCGCCGGTGCCGCAGCCGATGCCCCACGCCACGATGCCGGCCTGTACGTAGCTGTCTGTGTCAGGACTTTTGCACATCAGCGGGGAACCTCCGTCGCCGCTACAGGAGTCCTTGCCCTTGACGCCGCCGGCACACAGGAAGGACTCATGAAGCCTGAAGTACTTGCCCAGTCTGGTGGTGCGCAGGTTGTCTTGGCAGTCCTGATGGTTCACGTAGGGCAAGTCGACCGTCTTGAGCACGTTCTGGTACACGCCTTCCTTCCCGAACTTGTCCTTGCCCCAGCCCGCCACCACGCACGTGTAATTGGGCTCCAGGAAGTTTATCTTTTCAAGGCAGATGATGCCGACGTTCTTGGTGAGCTCAGCCGGCTGGGCGAGGTGGAGGAGGGCGAAGTCATTGGCCAGGTTACCAGGGTGGAAGTTTGGGTGGACCACTATGGCGTCCACCTCTCGGTCCTGATGCGGGTACGGCTCGTAGTCCTTCTGGGTGTCCCATTCCCCGAGGCGGACGCTGAGGATAGTGTCTTCGCCGTAGCGGGTGACGCAGTGGGCCGCCGTCAACACGATGGACGGGTGGATGAGGGAGCCGCCACACACGTACAGGTTGACGGGCATGTCGCCGTCCTTCTTGTGCAGCACCGCGGCCATCCAGGGGAACTCTGCGTACTGCGCCTGGTTGTCCTGCGGCAGAGAAGTGGGGGTTTATTAGCAAGGATTTCGTTGTTTTGAGGGAGGATTGTGTTAGACAGTTAGTTAATTGATTGCAGTGTTAGGCCGTGCGAAAGATAGACAAACAGACTGACGGACAGACAGAGATAATGAATCGCTGCTACTCCTAGTCTCCTACCACAACTACGAGGCTACTTACGACGAGGATAATGATGATGACTATGAAAATAACCGAGTCCATGCTCTTTTGAATGATAAAGAAAGATAATGACAATTGATATTCCGCGGCCAGTTTCAAATGTAGGCTTTCCTATCATCTGTTCTTCTCCTTTGTTATATTCTACAACAATAAATATTCAATTCAATTCAACCTATATCCTCATTATTTACTTCAACTTTCACTTTAACTAGCCGTGTTTTTGTAGTCCAAGCACCGTCTTGGATTATGAATCCCAATCCAATAACACTTGCTGAAATGTGTGTTATACTACTTTGTGATATTGTTTGCAATGTTTTGCATTGATTATTTTTCGGCTCCTACCAAGCTAGTTGTCTTTTTGTCGCAGAAACCAATTTTTTTCTTCAGTTGCGACAATAAATGGTCTTCGTATCCAAGACGGTGCTTGGACGACAGAAACATGGCTTATTACTCTTCGCCTGAGTTTCCAGAGTTCAGCCTAAAAAATATCGAGATAATCTTGGATATTACAGAGAATGATTAATTCTCATGTTGGTAAGGCAGACTCTTGTATTTATTCAGCACGTATCTTTCTTTGTTATTTATCTTGTTTTTGTTTTATAGTCTCAATGAAAATATGAAGGTATTGAAATTTCTTCATATATTTGAGTTGTGCGCTGTCTGTACCTAATTCATGATGTTAATTTGCTGTTTTACATATTATTACGTCATGCAAACACGCACATACACACGCACACACACACAAACCTTAAAGCCTTGGATCTTGACATCGATGCCGTTGGGGTTCCTCTTGCCGCAGAAGGCCTGGTAGGGGGCGGCGGTGGTGGGGGTGGTGGTGGCGGAGGCCTCGGTGGTGGTGGTGGTGGTGGTGGTCGTGGTGGTGGTGGTGGAGGGGATTGTCTTGCCATCCTCGCAACACACGTCCAGGTAACTGACGCATTCTTGGGTGTTCTTTTTATTGGGATCTCCGACTCTGGGTGAAAGGAAGAACATGAACAGAAAAGGAAAGAAAAAGTGAAACATATATTCAAGAGGGTAGGTAAACTTATAAAGAAATAGGCCATCCTCGCAACACACGTCCAGGTAACTGATGCATGAATTCCTGGGTGTTCTTTTTATTGGGATCTCCAACTCTGTATGTAAGGAAGGTTTGGTAGGGAATTTAGTGCATAAAAGTGATTGTAAGGGAACATTATGGATACTTATTTTCGTTTTTCCATTTTAATCATCATTCGTTAGGGTTTCAATAGAGTGAATTATAAATAAGTTTAGTAGGTAATTCAGTGCTCAGAGGTGATGGTGTGGGAACATTATGGATATTTTCTTTCCCAATTTTAATAATTATTTTTTAGGGTTTCAAGTGTGTGAATGATAGATATTTGCTTTTTTCCATTTTAAATATCAAGTACTCGTGAGGATTTCAAAAGGGTAAATTATTATTAGTTAATTCCTCAGTCTAAAGGCCGGTTCCCATCAGCCCGCTTGTACGGCCGTCTTACAACAACACCGCTCAACAATGACGTCACCATCATCACCGCTTGAGTGGTATTTGTGGTAACTGGGCACAGTTGGCAACTCCGCTCGAGCGGACACCGCCGAGCGGGAGAGATGACTTGAATTTAACTTTGTACGGCGGCCGTACAGCGGTACGGCGGTGCGGTAGACTTTGTTGTGACGTCATTGTGACGTCTTTGTTGTTGTATGGCGGCCGTGCAAGCGGGAAGGTGGGAACCGGGCTTAATAGGAAAGGGTACGGTATAGGATGCCAATTAAAAGCATCATGAACATTTTCACTTCCATTCCACTGACACAGGTTTCGGCAGGATTGTTAATGAAGGGAAAATGGGTCCATATACTTTGCCTCCGAACCAAGGATATATATAGCGGTGTGTATATTATCCTTGTATATTATCCTTGCCTCCGAACTCTACTTGTAGGAGAGAGGAGTATCAAGACACCTCACGAACTGAATTAGTCAAACTCTTGGATTTCTCACTAATTGCTCAACGGGAACTGGCATTATCAAGCGAGCTTTTACTTCTGTCCTTTCTTTGCCCTAGGCTAGTCTACGTATATATAATGTAAAAACAAAGAAGAAAAAAAACCTTATGTATGAATACGGGCTTTTTGTTACTTTTATTTATGCATTTGGTCATTCCCTCATAATTGTTTTACTTTTATTATATTTTTGTTTTGTTTTTTGCCCTTGGTCAGTCCCTCATGATTTTTTTTTTTTTTTTTTTTTTTTTTTTTTTTTTTTTTTTTTTTTTTTTTTTTTTTTCCCTCCCTGTGTCAGTCCATTGGTGTATACAAAATAGAATATAATACCCGAGTCATGGAACACAATTAGTCTCCCCGTCAGTGTGCGTAAGACCCACCTGATGTCGATGATGCCCGCGCCGTCCGACACCACCTGGCCGTCCATACACAGGTAGTAGGGCACGCAAACCCCCGCCCCGTCCTTGCACCGCGGGTACTCCATCGCTTGGCGCCGCTCCCTCGGGACGGACGCCGCGGCCACGACCACCACGGCGGCGAGGAAGGCCACTTGGTGCATTCTGTCGACACACACACACAGGGGAACACATTAACCCTTCACACTCAGATCTTTCTTTTGCTATAAAAAAAATCATGTCAGCCATAAATTACGAAAAGTAACTGAATATACCAAATTATTTAATCGACAAGGATACTAAACAGGTCATGTCTACGTATAATATATTGTTTATATTCACTAAAAATCGTCTAATGGTACCCAAATTACGATGAAAATTACGTTCTGGGTCTCAAGGGGTTAAAACACCGCCATTATCAAGATGAACTGACCATCTATCAGGTTACATTAAGGTTATTCAGGTTATTCCTACATCAGGTTATTAAAAGTCAATTGATCTAGGCCCCAATAACCCCTTCCATCCCCATTCCACCCCGTCCCGTCCCGCCCTGTCCTATCTTGCCCCAATCCGTCCCGTCCCGTCCCGTCTCGCCTCGTCTCGCCTCGTCTCGCCTCGCCTCGCCTCGTCCCGTCTCTCATCGTCTCGCCCCGCCCGGAAGTTGGTCTATATCAAGAATAAGAAAATGTGCTTGAATATCCTCATGTGTCATTTTGTTTTTACTCTAGGAATCATGAATTGCAATTTTTTTTTTTGCTATCTTAGTGAACGCTTGGTGAAGAAACTAACTTACTCTATATTTTCAATCGCATCAGACTTATAGTTCTCCACACTTTCCTGTTCACATGTATTCTATCAATGGATTTTGGATTTTGGATTATGGCTCATTGTTACTTCGGGGTCATTTTTGGATAAACTGTCGACCAAGCAAGAGAGAAACGAACGTGATCCTTCCGTGAGGCGACTGACGGCGACACGGCATAGCAAGGTTAATTGACTACCATTGTGAATTGACTATATAACGACCATATATATATACTATTATACGACCATATTTTCACCTATTATTGTCGATATTGTTAGTTGATCTAGCGGCACAGCGGGGGCGGCACAAGAATACGCACTCCCGCCACTCCCGCCACTCCCGCCACCGCGTTCAGGTGATGCAGAGGGCTGAGTGTAGAGCCCTTAGTGTTTACCGGTCCTCGCGGGTATCAGTTCACCACACTACAGTCGTCAGTCGTCAGGGAGGGAGGGAAGGCCTGACCCGTGTGTGAAAAGAGTTGACTGTCCTTCCAGCCGGTCAAAATAGCTCAATGTAATAAACGTAAATAAATGTAAAACTATCTTTGTAATATTTCAGTTTTTTATGGGGGGACGACAACATACGAAAAATTGCCTCCCGTGTGTGAAAAGAGTAAGACTTGTCATTCCACCCTGTCAAAATAGCTCCCCAAAACTGTCTTACTAATATTCCATTTTTTTGGGTGGGGTGGGGGGGGGGGGGGGTAGACACCATACGAAAAATTGCCTCCCGTGTGTGAAAAGAGTAAGACTTGTCATTCCACCCTGTCAAAATAGCTCCCCAAAACTGTCTTACTAATATTCCATTTTTTTGGGGGGGGGGGGGGGTGGGGGGGGGGGGGGGGTAGACACCATACGAAAAATTGCCTCCCGTGTGTGAAAAGAGTAAGAACTGTCATTCCACCCTGTCAAAATAGCTCCCCAAAACTGTCTTACTAATATTCCATTTTTTTTGGGGGGTGGGGTGGGGGGGGTGGGGGGTAGACACCATACGAAAAATTGCCTCCAGAGTGACTGCAGAACCACGGTGAAAAAGGTTTAGTTGGTTAGTCACGAAACGAAAAAAGCTGTGACTGGAACTGTTCTTCATTCTCTCATGCATCGTTAAGTGCATATTCGTCTTTATCCCCTAGCTGAGGCATTGAGGTTTCCGTTGCTAGCGGGGTTCCTGTTGTGACGCGTCGCTATTAGCCGCTGAAGCTAAGGACTGATGACATGAATAAGGTAAAGAAGCGTGACATTTCTCGCACCTTATGACTCTGTTGTTGGTGGTAAAAGTGCGAGTGTCCCGAAAAGGAATCTCCGCCGAACAGATACCTGCAAATGGCAAACCAGTGACCATCGTACTGGCAGAGTCTTTGCCATCGTTATTCTATAGTCCCTGCAGGTCGCGATACAAGACGAACCCCAAATGCAGGACATCAGTATAACCTCACACACCTGATGCAAGACAAACCCCAGGACATCAGTATAACCTCACACACCAAGACGAACCCCAGGACATCAATATAACCTCACACACCAAGACGAATCCCAGGACATCAGTATAACCTCACACACCAAGACGAACCCCAGGACATCAGTATAACCTCACACACCAAGACGAATCCCAGGACATCATTATAACCTCACACACCAAGACGAACCCCAGGACATCAGTATAACCTCACACACCAAGACGAATCCCAGGACATCAGTATAACCTCACACACCAAGACGAACCCCAGGACATCAGTATAACCTCACACACCAAGACGAACCCCAGGACATCAGTATAACCTCACACACCAAGACGAACCCCAGGACATCAGTATAACCTCACACACCAAGACAAACCCCAGGACATCAGTATAACCTCACACACCAAGACGAACCCCAGGACATCAATATAACCTCACACACCAAGACGAATCCCAGGACATCAGTATAACCTCACACACCAAGACAAACCCCAGGACATCAGTATAACCTCACACACCAAGACGAACCCCAGGACATCAGTATAACCTCACACACCAAGACGAACCCCAGGACATCATTATAACCTCACACACCAAGACGAACCCCAGGACATCAGTATAACCTCACACACCAAGACAAACCCCAGGACATCAATATAACCTCACACACCAAGACGAATCCCAGGACATCAGTATAATCTCACAATCCAAGACGAACCCCAGGACATCAGTATAACCTCACACACCAAGACGAACCCCAGGACATCAGTATAACCTCACACACCAAGACGAATCCCAGGACATCAGTATAACCTCACACACCAAGACGAATCCCAGGACATCAGTATAACCTCACACACCAAGACGAACCCCAGGACATCAGTATAACCTCACACACCAAGACGAACCCCAGGACATCAGTATAACCTCACACACCAAGACGAACCCCAGGACATCAGTATAACCTCACACACCAAGACGAATCCCAGGACATCAGTATAACCTCACACACCAAGACGAATCCCAGGACATCAGTATAACCTCACACACCAAGACGCCCAGGACATCAGTATAACCTCACACACCAAGACGAATCCCAGGACATCAGTATAACCTCACACACCAAGACGAACCCCAGGACATCAATATAACCTCACACACAAGACAAACCCCAGGACATCAGTATAACCTCACACACCAAGACAAACCCCAGGACATCAGTATAACCTCACACACCAAGACAAACCCCAGGACATCAATATAACCTCACACACCAAGACGAATCCCAGGACATCAGTATAACCTCACACACCAAGACGAATCCCAGGACATCAGTATAACCTCACACACCAAGACAAACCCCAGGACATCAATATAACCTCACACACCAAGACAAACCCCAGGACATCAGTATAACCTCACACACCAAGACAAACCCCAGGACATCAGTATAACCTCACACACCAAGACGAATCCCAGGACATCAGTATAACCTCACACCTGATGCAAAACAAACCCCAGGACATCAGTATAACCTCACACACCAAGACGAACCCCAGGACATCAGTATAACCTCACACACCAAGACGAATCCCAGGACATCAGTATAACCTCACACACCAAGACGAACCCCAGGACATCAGTATAACCTCACACACCAAGACGAACCCCAGGACATCAGTATAACCTCACACATCTGATGCAAGACGAACCCCAGGACATCAGTATAACCTCACACACCAAGACGAACCCCAGGACATCAGTATAACCTCACACATCTGATGCAAGACGAACCCCAGGACATCAGTATAACCTCACACACCAAGACGAATCCCAGGACATCAGTATAACCTCACACACCAAGACGAACCCCAGGACATCAATATAACCTCACACACCAAGACGAACCCCAGGACATCAGTATAACCTCACACACCAAGACGAACCCCAGGACATCAGTATAACCTCACACACCAATCACCACCAAGAGAGACAAGTCAGCACATACTCCTAGTCGACAGTCTGGATTACCTGAACACCAACAGGTAAACAGCAGCGAGTGGAATGGGTGGTCCTTGCCGCACTCACTATAGAGACAACTGTGTCGCCTTTAGCACTTCCTGGAGCTATATATATTGCAACAGGTCTTTGGTTGGACCTGCCATGAACACCCAGCCATTTCCGCTCGATCCCCCGTCCATGACAATACATAATACAATCCTTCCAATCACCAGAGTGTTTGGCATTCGATATTACCTTGTTTCCGTCACACTAGGTTGCGAGGTAGCAGGATAAGTAAGTGTAAGAGCAGGTTGATGGTATATGGGAGGATAAACTGTCTGCAAGCAAAATACGGTATGTGTCAAGTGGGAAACGGCAGCTCTCGGCGTGATTTTTGCATTTTTCTACGTTTCGCCTGAATAAATTTAGGCGTGGCGGCGCGACAAGACAACTCCTGCGTGAAAAAATGACTCGAAACATATATACAAAATACGGATATACGTACATTGCCTGTATATCAAGTGGAACCAGCAAATATTGATCCTTTAGTTAGTTTGGGTGCATTGAAAATACTTCTCATACCGTCTTTCTCTTTGCCGCCTCTCCGCTACTCAAGGCTTATAAGTCTAAGTAAAGGAGAAGAAAAGAACTACAAACATATACTACTTTCACTCCTGTTGCGTGTGTTACTTGTGTTCTCTCTCTCTCTCTCTCTCTCTCTCTCTCTCTCTCTCTCTCTCTCTCTCTCTCTCTCTCTCTCTCTCTCTCTCTCTCTCTCTCTCTCTCTCTCTCTCTCTCTCTCTCTCTCATCAATACAAACTACAAGAATGCAACATAAACCTATCCGCTGTTACCTATAATTATAATTCATGACTTTAATTTCCGTCAATATTCAGGCATTTTACCCTTACAAGATGAACCCATTTATTCAACAGGCGATATTTTCATCATTCTTTAACCCCTATTTTTATTAATATATCCTTGTCGTTTTGAGTCATGGATTAAAGTGTAACGTGAAGCATTAAGGGGACAGGGGAGAGAGGGGAAAGAGGGGAGAGGGGGTGAAGGGTGTGCGGGGGAGGGAAGTGACAAGATATTTTACAAGGGGGGGGAGGATGTAACCAAAAAGAAGGGGTGAAGTTGTGTACGGGGGAGGGAAGTGACAAGATATTTTACAAGGGGGGGGATGTAACCAAAAAGAAGGGGTGAAGTTGTGTACGGGGGAGGGAAGAGGGAAGTGACAAGATATTTTACAAGGGGGGGGATGTAACCAAAAAGAAGGGGGAGGGGGAGAGAGGTAAAGGGATATCACGAGGATAGGGAGATAAGGGGAGAGTAAGGGAAGGGATGTTGGAAGAGGAGAGAGAGAGAGAGAGAGAGAGAGAGAGAGAGAGAGAGAGAGAGAGAGAGAGAGAGAGAGAGAGAGAGAGAGAGAGAGAGAGAGAGAACACAAGTAACACACGCAACAGGAGTGAAAGTAGTACATATTTGTAGTAAACGTAATAGTATTGTGGCAGTGATAATAACAACAATAACACTAATAATATCGTATGACTTATATAATACTAATAATATCGTATAGCCTATATGTGTACTATATTGTCCTATGTCCTGTCCCTTCTCCTCCCCCCCCTCCCCCCCCCGAAAGCAACAACGTATTGATATGCACGGATACATCAATCAGTTTTCCTTCCGGTGGTCGTGGTGCCTCGGGCGTTGTCAGTCCAGGGAGCCATGAATTATATATATACATTTGGATGGCCGAAATATATGTACCATATATAATACTCAATATAAATAAGGGTACTGATTATAAGGACATACAAAAAGGTACTTACTCTCATACCTCACGTGTTGAAAGTACTCGTAGATTCATCGTTTTATTGTTCTTTAGTTTATTCCTCATGTTTTTTTTTAGTGTCATGAAGGAGTTAAAGGAAGGGAATAAGGCATGGCCGAAATGTACATAAAAAAAAAGGTATTTATTCTCATAACTCACGTGTTGAAAGTACTCGCATATTCTCAGTTTTATTTATTTGTAGGAGATTTTTTGAATTAAGTGTTGTGAATGAGTTGAAGGAAGGCAATGCTGTGTTAGAAGGTTAGTTGAGTAAGATGGTAAAGGGGTAAAATTATAGCAATAAGACGGGGGAAGGAGAGAGAAGAAATACAAAATATGCAGAATGAGAAAACGGTAGGGAGAAGAGGCGAGAGAAGTAAACAAAAGATATGCAGAATGAGAAAACGGTAGGGAGAAGTAAACAAAGTATGCAGATGAGAAACGGTAGGGAGAGTAAACAAAAGATATGCAGAATGAGAAACGTAGAGAGAAGAAAATAAAAGATGCGATGAGAAAACGGTAGAGAGAAGAAAATAAAAGATGCAGATGAGAAAACGTAGAGGAAGAAAAAAAGATATGGCAGAATGAGAAAGGTAGGGAGAAGAAAATAAAGATATGCAGAATGAAAAACGGTAGGGAGAAGTAAACAAAAGATATGCAGAGAGAAAACGGAGAGAGAGAAAAAAAGATATGCAGAATGAGAAAACGGTAGAGAGAGAAAATAAAGATACAAATAGAAAACGGTAGGGAAAGTAAACAAAAGATATGCAGTAATGAGAAAAGGTAGGGAGTAAAAACAAAAGATATGCAGAATGAGAACGTAGGGAGAAGAAAACAAAAGATATGCAGAATGAGAAACGTAGGGAATAGAACAAAAGATCTGCAGAATGAGACACGGTAGGGAGAAGAAATAAAAGATATGCAGAATGCAAACGGTAAGAAGTAAACAAAGTTGCCGGATGGAATACGGTAGGGAGAAGAAAACAAGTTGCAGAATGAGAACGGTAGGGAGAGTAACCAAAGATATGCAGTATAGAAACGGTAGGGAGAAGTAAACAACAATATCAGAATGAAACGTGCGAGAAGAAATAAAAGATATGCAAATGAAAAAAGGTATGGAGCATAAACAAGATATGCACGAATGATGAAAACGGTAGGATAAGTAACAAGTTTTATTGCAAATATGAAAACGTTTAGTAAGCAAAACAAAGATATAGAATGTAGAAAACGGTAGAGAGAAGGAAAATAAAGATATGCCGAATAGAACGGTAGAGAGAAGTAAAAAAGGATTATGCAGATGAGAAAACGGTTAGGAAGAAATATCAAGATATGCAGAATGAGAAAACGGTAGAGAGAATAGAACTAAGTTATGCAGAATGATGAAAACGGTAGAGAGAAGATATAAAAGGTATGCAATAGAACGGTAAGGGGTAAAAAATAAAAATATGCGAATGAGGAAACGGTAGAGAGAAGTAAAAAAAGATATGCAGAATGAGAAAACGGTAGAGAGAAGAAATAAAGATAGCGAATGAAAGTAGGAGAAGAAATAAAAGATATGCAGAATGAGAAAACGGTAGGGAGAAGAAAAAAAGATATGCAGAATGAGAAAACGGTAGGAGAAGTAAACAAAAGATATGCAGAATGAGAAAACGGTAGGAGAAGAAAAAAAGATATGCAGAATGAGAAAACGGTAGGGAGAAGAAAAAAAGATATGCAGAATGAGAAACGGTAGGGAGAAGAAAACAAAAGATATGCAGAATGAGAAAACAGTAGGGAGAAGAAAAAAAAGATATGCAGAATGAGAAAACGGTAGAGAGAAGTAAACAAAAGATATGCAAATGAGAAAACGGTAGAGAGAAAAAAAAGATATGCAGAATGAGAAAACGGTAGAGAGAAGTAAAAAAAGATATGCAGAATGAGAAAACGGTAGGGAGAAGTAAACAAAAGATATGCAGAATGAGAAAACGGTAGGGAGAAGTAAACAAAAGATATGCAGAATGAGAAAACGGTAGGGAGACGTAAACAAAAGATATGCAGAATGAGAAAACGGTAGAGAGAAGTAAACAAAAGATATGCAGAATGAGAAACGGTAGAGAGAAGTAAACAAGATATGCAGAATGAGAAAACGGTAGGGAGAAGAAAATAAAAGATATGCAGAATGAGAAAACGGTAGAGAGAAGTAAACAAAAGATATGCAGAATGAGAAAACGGTAGGGAGAAGAAAATAAAGATATGCAGAATGAGAAAACGGTAGGGAGAAGAAATAAAAGATATGCAGAATGAGAAAACGATAGAGAGAAGTAAACAAAAGATATCCAGAATGAGAAAACGGTAGAGAGAAGAAAATAAAGATATGCAGAATGAGAAAACGGTAGGAGAAGTAAACAAAAGATATGCAGAATGAGAAACGGTAGGAAGAAGTAAACAAAAGATATGCAGAATGAGAAAACGGTAGGAGAAAGAAAACAAAAGATATGCAGAATGAGAAAACGGTAGGGAGAAGAAAACAAAAGATATGCAGAATGAGAAAACGGTAGGAGAAGAAAATAAAAGTACAAAGAGAAAACGGTAGAGAAGTAAAGAAAGATATCCAAATGAACGGTAGGAGAAGAAAATAAAAGATATGCAGAATGGAAAAACGGCAGGGAGAAGTAAACAAAAGATATGCAGAATGAGAAAACGGTAGAGAGAAGAAAATAAAAGATATGCACAATGAGAAAACGGTAGAGAGAAGAAAACAAAAGATATGCAGAATGAGAAAACGGTAGAGAGAAGTAAACAAAAGATATGCAGAATGAGAAAACGGTAGGGAGAAGAAAATAAAAGATATGCAGAATGAGAAAACGGTAGGGAGAAGAAAATAAAAGATATGCAGAATGAGAAAACGGTAGAGAGAAGTAAACAAAAGATATGCAGAATGAGAAAACGGTAGGGAGAAGAAAATAAAAGATATGCAGAATGAGAAAACGGTAGGGAGAAGAAAATAAAAGATATGCAGAATGAGAAAACGGTAGGAAGAAGAAAACAAAAGATATGCAGAATGAGAAAACGGTAGGAAGAAGTAAACAAAAGATATGCAGAATGAGAAAACGGTAGGAAGAAGTAAACAAAAGATATGCAGAATGAGAAAACGGTAGGGAGAAGAAAACAAAAGATATGCAGAATGAGAAAACGGTAGGGAGAAGAAAACAAAAGATATGCAGAATGAGAAAACGGTAGAGAGAAGAAAATAAAAGATATGCAGAATGAGAAAACGGTAGGGAGAAGTAAACAAAAGATATGCAGAATGAGAAAACGGTAGAGAGAAGTAAAAAAAAGATATCCAGAATGAGAAAACGGTAGAGAGAAGTAAAAGAAGATATGCAGAATGAGAAAACGGTAGGAGAGAAGTAAAAAAAGATATGCACAATGAGAAAACGGTAGAGAGAAGAAAAAAAAGATATGCACAATGAGAAAACGGTAGGAGAAGAAAAAAAAGATATGCAGAATGAGAAAACGGTAGGGAGAAGTAAACAAAAGATATGCAGAATGAGAAAACGGTAGGGAGAAGAAAATAAAAGATATGCAGAATGAGAAAACGGTAGGGAGAAGTAAACAAAAGATATGCAGAATGAGAAAACGGTAGAGAGAAGTAAACAAAAGATATGCAGAATGAGAAAACGGTAGGGAGAAGAAAATAAAAGATATGCAGAATGAGAAAACGGTAGGGAGAAGTAAAATAAAGATATGCAGAATGAGAAAACGGTAGAGAAGAAAACAAAAGATATGCAGAATGAGAAAACGGTAGGAAGAAGTAAACAAAAGATATGCAGAATGAGAAAACGGTAGGAAGAAGTAAACAAAAGATATGCAGAATGAGAAAACGGTAGGGAGAAGAAAAGAAAAGATATGCAGAATGAGAAAACGGTAGAGAGAAGAAAATAAAAGATATGCAGAATGAGAAAACGGTAGGGAGAAGTAAACAAAAGATATGCAGAATGAGAAAACGGTAGGAGAAGAAAATAAAAGATATCCAGAATGAGAAAACGGTAGAGAGAAGAAACAAAAGATATGCAGAATGAGAAAACGGTAGGAGAACGAAACAAAAGATATGCAGAATGAGAAAACGGTAGGGAGAAGTAAACAAAAGATATGCAGAATGAGAAAACGGTAGAGAGAAGAAAACAAAAGATATGCAGAATGAGAAAACGGTAGAGAGAAGAAAATAAAAGATATGCAGAATGAGAAAACGGTAGGGAGAAGAAAATAAAAGATATGCAGAATGAGAAAACGGTAGGGAGAAGTAAACAAAAGATATGCAGAATGAGAAAACGGTAGGGAGAAGAAAATAAAAGATATGCAGAATGAGAAAACGGTAGGGAGAAGAAAATAAAAGATATGCAGAATGAGAAAACGGTAGAGAGAAGTAAACAAAAGATATGCAGAATGAGAAAACGGTAGGAAGAAGTAAACAAAAGATATGCAGAATGAGAAAACGGTAGAGAGAAGTAAACAAAAGATATGCAGAATGAGAAAACGGTAGGGAGAAGAAAATAAAAGATATGCAGAATGAGAAAACGGTAGGGAGAAGAAAACAAAAGATATGCAGAATGAGAAAACGGTAGGGAGAAGAAAACAAAAGATATGCAGAATGAGAAAACGGTAGAGAGAAGAAAACAAAAGATATGCAGAATGAGAAAACGGTAGAGAAGAAAATAAAAGATATGCAGAATGAGAAAACGGTAGAGAGAAGTAAACAAAAGATATCCAGAATGAGAAAACGGTAGAGAGAAGAAAATAAAAGATATGCAGAATGAGAAAACGGTAGGGAGAAGTAAACAAAAGATATGCAGAATGAGAAAACGGTAGAGAGAAGAAAATAAAAGATATGCACAATGAGAAAACGGTAGAGAGAAGAAAACAAAAGATATGCAGAATGAGAAAACGGTAGAGAGAAGAAAATAAAAGATATGCAGAATGAGAAAACGGTAGAGAGAAGTAAACAAAAGATATCCAGAATGAGAAAACGGTAGAGAGAAGAAAAAGTACGAGAAAACGTAGAGAAGATAACAAGTATGCAGAATGAGAAAACGGTAGAGAGAAGAATAAGATAGCACATAGAAAGTAAGAAAAAACAAAAGATATGCAGAATGAGAAAACGGTAGAGAGAAGAAAATAAAAGATATGCAGAATGAGAAAACGGTAGGAGAAGAAAATAAAAGATATGCAGAATGAGAAAACGGTAGAGAGAAGTAAACAAAAGATATGCAGAATGAGAAAACGGTAGGGAGAAGAAAATAAAAGATATGCAGAATGAGAAAACGGTAGGGAGAAGAAAATAAAAGATATGCAGAATGAGAAAACGATAGAGAGAAGTAAACAAAAGATATCCAGAATGAGAAAACGGTAGAGAGAAGAAAATAAAAGATATGCAGAATGAGAAAACGGTAGGGAGAAGTAAACAAAAGATATGCAGAATGAGAAAACGGTAGGGAGAAGTAAACAAAAGATATGCAGAATGAGAAAACGGTAGAGAGAAGAAAACAAAAGATATGCAGAATGAGAAAACGGTAGAGAGAAGAAAATAAAAGATATGCAGAATGAGAAAACGGTAGGGAGAAGAAAACAAAAGATATGCAGAATGAGAAAACGGTAGGGAGAAGTAAACAAAAGATATGCAGAATGAGAAAACGGTAGGGAGAAGAAAATAAAAGATATGCAGAATGAGAAAACGGTAGGGAGAAGAAAATAAAAGATATGCAGAATGAGAAAACGGTAGAGAGAAGTAAACAAAAGATATGCAGAATGAGAAAACGGTAGGAAGAAGTAAACAAAAGATATGCAGAATGAGAAAACGGTAGAGAGAAGTAAACAAAAGATATGCAGAATGAGAAAACGGTAGGGAGAAGAAAATAAAAGATATGCAGAATGAGAAAACGTTTTAGGGAAGAGCTGAGACGAGTGACAAATGAGTGGAAAGATTTATATACTGTACGACGTGTACGTGTATATATTATTTTTCCTAAAGAATCTGGACTGTGCTGCCTTATTTGACCTTGAGTGTTGTCCTTTGTGCAGTCGTGGGGAAAGCTGGGGATGGGGGGGGAATGGGGGGTTGGAGGGGAGACACTAGATTATATATTTTTATAGTTAAGCTCGGATGCCCATCACTCGGCTGGTCTAACTATATAGCTTGTTGTGTTAAAGTTGACCTTATTTTGTTTCCTCTTTTTCTGTGATCTTTGATTTTTTTTAAGATGAAAGTTCAATAGGCTTGTTGTGTTAAAGTTGACCTTATTTTATTTCCTCTTTTTCTGCAATCTTTGAATTTTTTTTTAAGATGAGAGTTCAATAGCGACACCTTTAGGATCGAATTAAACCCGGCACTGTAAAGCTACCCATGGGGCCTCTCGTTAACCCCCCCATTGATATCGCCTCACCCATCACACGTTACACCTCCCATTTGTTTACTGTTATCACTCGTTCATCATGTACTATTTTATTCCTGTTCTTTATCCAAATGTTTTATGCAAGGGTACCATGAGGCTCGATGGTTCACAAGATCGTGGGATAAAAATAAAATAAAATGTTGCCTTTAGAGTAAAATTACAGGAAGGTGAAATCCACTTTGGGTACATGTGACGTAGAGGACATTCTTGTTATGCTTTTCCCCGCATAACGCTAGCATGTGAAACCAATATATACATTTTTTCATTGCTTTCCTACCTCGTGTCTCGAGTTGTGTGTGGTGTTCCCTCATCTGGATTTACCCGCCGTGATTTATGTTTACTGAGCACTCTGTGCCAAGTCATTCAGTCAGTGAGTCACCGCACACACACATACATACACTAGTCACACACACACAAATCATACAGTGGTGTTAGTTATTCAGTCAGTCGTCCGCCGCCCCGCAGACTATTTCCAGTATTATAAGGTTCTCCGTATACGCCTGTTCACACTGACACAAAAAAGTTTTTCGCCAAACTTTCGGGGGGTGGGGGAGGCAGTCCCCTGAAAATGTGGTCACACACGAGATTCAGTCCGGTGCAAAGGGACCGCTATAGGTGTCCCAGCCATCAACGGCCTACACAGTATAGTACATGCAGCCACAATGGATCGTCACACCCGTATCCGATGTGGTGCCCCCGATGTGGGCGATATGGTGCCACCACGCGTCTGCCTTGGAGAGCCACAACGCGAGAAGTGTTTACCAATGACCGGTGAAGGAGCTGAACCGGGAAAACCCCCAGACCTTAAATGAATGGATTCCCCTAGACAAGGCACAAGTCTAACACCTGCTCTGTCTATAGTTTATTTTATTTAAGTTGGTCAAAATGCACTAAGGAGGCCACGCCCCCTTACCTAATTGGCTGAATGCAACGTGTCAGAGCTTGTTAAGGAGTTGCAATAAATACATACTATCGGGTTATTTAATGATTAAAACTTTAATCTAGATGGCTTGTAGTTTTGTCATTCACAAGCTTGGATAAGTTGGGCTTAGCCAATCAGGTACAAGGGGGCGTGGCTTCCTTAGTGCGTTTTGGCCAATTTATATAAAATAGGCTATAGTGACTCCCATCATTGAGAAACAAAGCAAGTTTATTAATATATTTTGCGCCTTTTAAATCGACGCGGAGAAATGTCCGATCCAGGTTTAAAAAAAAAAAAGTGTGATCGGTTATCTTTATTGCGATAGTTTCCTCTCGTTGGAGGAAACCCACAGAGTTCAGTTATTGTGAATAGACCTCCACTTGTAGCAGACTTCTGCCTCAAAATTGCATTGGTGTTGTTTTGTTAACATACGTATGTTAGTTAGTCTTGGTTGTGGACGGTGTTGTCATGTGTTTGTAGTGAGTGGGCATTTGTTTTTAACAGCAGGTGTTACTCAAGTGTATATACTGTGTGTCCATGTGTGACCTCAAAATCAATTTTAGGTAAAATAAGCAAAGTTTTGTATTCTAAATTATCTTCATTATCGCAGTATATAAATTAAATTTGATTTGATAAGGCACAATGTAGCATAACCCTTACTGGGCGGGTATTTGGTCGTAGTATGTCCAGTACTCGTTCACGTTCTGGTTCAACAGAAGCTGGTCAGCCTCAGCCACGATCCAATCGTAACCAAAGGTCACGTCGGCGTACACCCCGGGGACGTTGTTGGTGCCGCACCCGATGCCCCACGCCACGATGCCGGTCTGCACGTACTGCTGCTTGTTATTGTCCAGGCACACCATCGGGGAACCTCCGTCACCGCTGCAAGAGTCCTTGCCCTCCTCCCCGCCGGCGCACACGAAGGACTGGTCGAGGTTGAAGAAGGCTCCCAGCCTGGTGGTGCGCAGAGCATGCTGACACTTTGCGTGTTCGACGAAAGGGAGGTTGATCTTCTTCAGCACATTCTGGAACACTCCCTTCTTGCCGAACCTGTCCTTGCCCCAGCCGGTAACGATGCAGTGTTGAATGTTGGCCAGGACGCTGGGAGTGGAGTCCAGGCAAATGACGTCCACGTTCTTGCTGAGTTCTGCGGGCGTCTGCAGGTAGAGGAGAGCGAAGTCATTGTGCAGGTTGTTTGGGTTGAAGCCTGGGTGGATGACAACTTGCTGCACGTCGCGGTCCTGGTGCTTGTAGGGTTCATACTCGTTCTGGGTGTCCCACTCTCCCAGGCGGACACGCAGGGCGTGGGGGTTGTGTTTGCTGATGCAGTGGGCCGCCGTGAGCACGATAGACGGGTGGATGAGGGAGCCGCCACACAGGTACAGGTTGATCTCCTCCTCGGCCACGATCTCCTTCTTGAGGATGGCAGTCATCCAAGGGAACTCCCCAAACTGTGTCTCGTTGCCCTGTGGGTTAAAGGAACAAGGTGAGCCACGTGGCCTCGACCGCTGACCAGACCAGACTGAGTACAAGTGTGACTCTGAATTATACAAGTGTGAATGAAAAATAATAAGTCATAACCACCATCCCTTCCACCCCCCCACACACGTACCTTGAAGCCCTGGATCCTGACATCGATGCCCGATGTCTTCCTGTTGCCGCAGACAGACTTGTAGGGGATGGTGGGGTCGACTGGATCTACAGGCCTGGTGGGGTCATTGCAGCAAATGTGCAGGAAGTTTCCGCACTCCTGCTGCTCGGGTCCACCAATCCTGGAAGGGAGGAGGAGGTCAAGGACATGGCAGTGGCGAGGCGGCAAAGCATCTTGTTTGTATTGAAGGTTCTCATATATGTTCAGAATTTGAATAGCAAAATTTCAGTAATGTTCAACCTGCCCTGCGTTGTCTTTGGAATGGTTAAGTTAAGGTATAGCAAGG
>JACEEZ010006056.1:95000-100000 GCA_016584305.1 Chionoecetes opilio | reverse complement strand
GGGGGGGGGAAAAAAAACCCCCTTTTTTCCCCCCCGGGAACCCCCCCCAAATTTTTTAAAAAAGGGGGGAAAAAAAAGGGGGGGGGGGGGGGGGGGAAAAAAAAAAAAAGGGTTTTTCCCGGGTTTAAATTTTTTTTTTAAAGGGGGGGGGGGAAAAAAAAGGGGGGGGGGGGGGGGGAAAAAAGGGGGTTAAATTTTTGCCCCCCCTTTTTTCCCCCCTTTCCCCCCCCCTTTTAATTGGCCCGGTTTCCTTTTTAAAAAAATTTTTAAAAAAATTTTCCCCTTTTTTTTTTCCCCCCCCCCTTTTCCCTTTTTTAAAAACCCCAAAAAAAAATTTTTTAAAAAAAAAATTTTTTTTCCGGGAAATTTTTTTTCCCCTTTTAATTTTTTTTTTTTTTCCCCCCCCTTTCATTTTTTTTTTAAAAAAACCCCCTTTTTTGGGGGTTTTCCCCTTTTCCCCCCCTTTTTTTTTTTTCCCCCCCCCTTTTTTCCCCCTTTTTAAAAACCCCCCTTTTCCCTTTTTCCCTTTTTTCCCCTTTTTTCCCCCCTTTTTTCCCCCCCTTTTTCCCTTTTTTCCTTCTTTTCCCCCTTTTTTCCCCCCCCAAAAACCCTTTCCCCTTTTTTTTCCCCCCTTTTTTTCCCCCCTTTTTCCTCCCCCCCCCCCCCTTTTTTTTTTCCCTTTTTTTTTAACCCCCCCTTTTTTCCCCCCCCCAAAACCCCCCCCCCAAAAATTCCCCCCCTTTCCCTTCCTCCCGGGGCCCCTTTTTTGGGGGGCCCCTTTTTTTTTTTGGGTTTGGGTTTTAATTTTTTTTTTTTTCCCCCCTTTTTTTTTTTTTTTTTTTTTCCTCCTCCTCCCCCCTTTTTCCCCCCCCCCCTTTTTTTTTCCCCCCCCCTTTCCCCCTTTCCCCCCCTTTTTTTTTTCCCCAAGTTTGGGGGGGAAAAATTTTTTGGGGACCTTCCTTTTCCTTTTTTTTTTCCCCTTTTTTTTTTTTTTTTTTTAAAAAAAAAAAAAAATTTTTTTTTTTTCCCCCCCCCTTTTTCCCTTTTTTTTTTTTCCCCCCCTTTTTTTCCTCCTCCTCCCCCCCCCCTTTTTTTTTTTTTTTCCCCCCCCTTTTCTTTTCCTTTTTTCCTTCCCCCCCCCCCCCCCCCCCTTTCCCCCCCCCCCCCCCCCCCTCTCCCCCCCCCCCCCTCCTCCTCCCCCCCCCCCCCCCCCCCCCCCCCCCCGGGGGAAAAAAAAAAAACCAAATTTTTTTTCTAAATTTAAAAATTTTTTGGGGAAAAAAAGGGGGTTTTTGGGGTTTTAAAAAAGGGGCCCCCGGGGGGGGGGGTTTTTTTTTAAAAAAAATTTTTAAACCCCTTTTTTGGGCCCCCTTTTGGGGGGCCCCCCCCGGGGGGGGGCCCCCCCAAAAGGGCCCCCAAATAATAAATTTTCTTTAAAAAAAAAAACCGGGGGAACCCCAAACCCCCCCCCCAACCCCTTTTCCCCCCCAAAAAATTTTAAAAAAACCGGCCCCAGGGTTTTTTTCCCCCCAAAAACCCCCCCAAATTCCCAAAAAAAAAAAAAATTTTAAAAAAAAAAAATTTTAAAAAATTTTAAAAAAAAATTTTTTGGGGGGCCCAAAACCCAAAAAATTTTTTTTTTTTAAAAAAAAAAAATTTTTTTAAAAATTGGCCCCACCCTTTAAAAATTTTTCCCCCAAAAAGGGGGGGGTTTCCTTTTTAAAAATTTTTTTTTAAAAAAAGGGGGAAAAATAAAAAAAAAAACCCCCAAAAAAAAAAAAAATTTTTTTAAAAAATTTCCCCCCAAAAACCGGGGGGCCCCCCCCAAGAAAAAAAGTCATTTTAAAAAAAAGGATAAAATTTATGTGGAGATTTTTTTAAAACCCACCTCGTATAAAATGGGAAAAAAATTCTGCTGATAGAAAAAGGTATCGATTGCTTGATATGGGGAAACGAAGTATAATTTTAAAACAGGGGGTCCCCTGAGCCTACAAGGGTAATAGTATCCTAGTTTAGTTTTCACTACCGACATTGATCTGATTTTTCTTTCGATATAGGTGAACGTCCCAGCAAACAGCGATCCCCAAGGGTTAAACAGAAAGCGGCATAAAATTTCAATGTAACATCACGAAAACGGTTTTTAATTTTCCCAAATTTTAAAAAAAGCGGTTTCACGAAAATCCCGCGGTTTCTAAAGGGAAATTATTGGATTGGGCCTCTTAACGGGAATAATGCCCGGAAAAAATGTGGAAAGTATTCACAAATAAAAATCCGATTTGGTGGTTGAAAAAAACCCTGTTCCCATGGTTTGGGGAAACCTTCCCGAAAAAACATAAACCGACCCGTTGGATACAAAGAGATTTTAACAAATCATTGGGGAAAGCGCCTAGCGTATAAAGTTTACAAAACGATCAAAGCGGGGGCGTTATAGAGGGAAAACAAAGACGTAAAAAAGACGATGCAAGGGGTTAATTTAAAACTAAAAAGCGCGAGTATGAAGAAAAAATTGCAAAGGAATCCAAAACAAACCCGAAAAGGGGTTTTTTCAAAACGTTCGAAGTAAAAAAACGTCAAAAATATATTGGCCACTGAAAAAAAAAATAAAAATCTTTGGGAAAAAGATAATAAAGCATGGCAGGCGTACTCAATGCTTACCCTTTTAAAGCGGTATTTATTAAAAAGACGAAGCCCATTACCAGAAACCAGTAAAAATGTTGCGGGGGCTCGAAAGTGATAGATTGGAAAAAGGGGGAGTAACAGTAGAAAGAAGTTCAAGTATTTTCAGAAACCCTTTACCCAGCAAAATCCGTTTGGGGGGGGGGAAAGAAAATTTTCGGGGGTGGGGGATTACTTCGCGAATGTCACAGTCAACCTTTTGCTTTTTCCCCTAAAATTAGCCAATAAATCGCTAAAGGCAAAAATTTCCTAGTATGGGGAAATTAGCTAATGTTACCCCCATATTCAAAAAGGGAGTAAAGCCTCGGGGGGGGAAAATAATTATCGCCCCTTATCTAACGTCTGGGATTGTTAAACTATTTGAGAAAATATTTCGGGGTAAAAAAGTGGGGCCTTTTTTTCGAAAGAAAAAAACTCTATTAAACTCGCCCTCATGGGTTTTTGAAATAAAAGTCCCGCTTTTAAAAAACCTACTGGATTTTTTTAATGTCATTTTAAATTTAAACTGGGACGCTAAAATTCCTCGGATGTAAATAACCCCTTTATTTTTAAAAGCCCTTTGATCAGTTTCCCCCCCTAAGCGACTTTTGACCAAGGGTAAGGGGACATGGCTTGGGAGAGCAACTATGGTTTTATGGATTGGCGGGTTGGCTTTTTAAAATCGGGAAAACGGGAGTAATAAATGGTGGGAAAAATCTGTTTGGTTTGATTTACTAGTGGGGGGCCCCAGGGCCCCGGTCTTGGGGCCCCCTCTTTTTCTGATATATATCAACGGGTCTGGACTGGGGGACTTTTTATCTAAAATATCGAAATTTGCAGACGACACCAAATTTGGGGGTAAAACAATTTTCTAAGAAAAATTTCGAACTCATACAAAGTGACCTCGCCCAAAATATCAACTGGGGGTGTAAATGGCTTTAAAAAATTTAAATTTCCCATAAAAGTAAAGTAATGCATTTTAGGCAACATAACCCCAAAAATAACTATCAAATGCAAAATAAAACGTTAACTGAAGTAAAAGCAAGAAAAAGGGTTTTGGTGTCATCTCAGTAAAAGATCTTTAAAAACCCTTTCCCCATTTTCCCCACTGCCAGTAAAAGGGGAAAAGAAGTTGGGGTTTATTAAAAGCAATTTTTAACCAAAAATCCGAAAGTAATTTACACAATTATACACGTCCCCTTGGGTTTGGGCCCCACTTGGAAAAATGCCGTTCAAATTTTGGTCGCCCTGTTTTCCCTAAAAAACCAAGCAAAAATTTGGGAAACAGTGCCAAAAAAGAGCAACCCCAAAAAAATTCCCTCTCTGCGAAAATTTACTTATGAAAGAGACTGCGGAAACTTAATATGTTTTCCTTAAAGGGTCGTAGAAACCGGGGACTTGATGAAAAATTTAAGATCCCCAAATGATTTGTGTCATTAAAACAAAAGAACCTATTCCCAGCTTTTTTAACCCCAAATGACAAAAAGAAATAAAGGTTTAAAACTAAACGGTCAAAGTTGCATCACTGATTCTCCGTAAAAAATTTTTTTCAAAGTGAAGTCGTTGAAACGATGGGGAAAAAGTTACCAGCAAAAGTTTGTCGAAGCCCGCACAATAAATACATTTAAAAAAAAACTTGAAAAGCGCACTGTAAAAGTAAATGGGTAAATTTATAGTGCCCTGCGAATTCATATTTAGTCCCCCCCCTCGATTAGTTGTAGGGTAGTGGTAGTTTTTAAATTAGTATTTTTCATACCCTAATTTTTTTTTTGCCTACTTTTCCCTGTTCCCATCTTTTTTTTAAAGGGCATGGGATCCTTTTTCCCCAAATGTTTTTTTTACAAATAGTTTTATAGTTGTAGTATGTTTTTCGCAATACCCCCGTCATGGGCCAATAGGCCCCCCCTGGGGTCTGTTTTCTAAAGTATCCTATGTAATCCTTCTTCTTCCTTACTCTGTCTACCGCTTCACCTTCTTTCTCATCCCTCTTGTTTCCTTGTCTCCTTCTTCCTCCTTTACTATCCTCCTTCATCTCCTTTTTTTCCTGTATCTATCTATTTTTCATTCTTTTTTCCTCTCTCATTCACTGTTTTTCCTATGTATTCCTATGTATTCCTTCTCCTCTTCCCTCCTCCTGCCTTCCTCCTCCTCCCTCCTCCCTCCTCCTCCTCCTCCTTCTCCCTTCTCCTTCTCCTTCTCCTTCTCCTTCTCCTCCTTCTCCTCCTCTTCCGGTGTGGTTTTGTTCGCCCTTGTGTTCAGGAAGATGTGTAAAAACGTGGTGTTTGTGCTTCCGTTCTGTTCGTTGTTGTTGTTGTGGTTGTTGTTGTGGTTGTTGATTATGATGA
>JACEEZ010006056.1:82500-92500 GCA_016584305.1 Chionoecetes opilio | reverse complement strand
GGCTCGGGTTTGAAGGAAACAGCCCATCTGTTTCCGCTCCGCCCGGGGATCGAACCCGGGACTTCTCGGTTGTCAACCGAGCGTGCTACCCCTACACTACGGAGTACCCTGTATGTATGTGTGTGTGTGTGTGAATGTGTGTGTGTGTGTGTGTGTGTGTGTGTGTGGTGTGTGTGTGTGTGTGTGTGTGTGTGTGTGTGTGTGTGACCTTTCCTTTGACGAGACCTTTGAGTAAAATGTGTTGAAAAGTTGAAGATAATGCATGAACTCCGCTACTATTTTGCTCCTGATGAGTGTCTACATTGAGGAATCTTCAGGTCTGTAATGTCAATAATCTGTGTAAACTTTCTTTGGTTGATGTATTTTGACGTAAGGAAATATCTGTATTGCTTTCATTGTATTATAGAACGTTATGCGTAGACTGTGAAAGCATTTTACGACAGTGAGTAAGTCATTATCAGCTTTTGTTTTTGACGAAGTATTACCGTCACGTGTGTGTGTGACTAACCACTGAGCCAGGCGTAAGTTGTGCCTGCGAGGACAAACGCGTTGTGTCACTCAATGGCAAGATATCCTCACACTAAGCTCAAGGATCCTCCCACCAGATCAAGGATACTCGTAGGATATACTATGTACTCTTATATTATCCTTGCACCAGACCCTCCGATGGAAGTGTAACAGTAGCGTAAAGTGAACAGAATAGAGGTGAGGGTAAGTGGAAAGTCCCGTGCAGCCGGCATGAAGAGAGAGAGAGAGAGAGAGAGAGAGAGAGAGAGAAGAGAGAGAGAGAGAGAGAGAGAGAGAGAGAGAGAGAGAGAGAGAGAGGGGTGGGGGGGAGCATGCAGTTGGCAAGTGCAGAGGAGCATTAATCATGAAAGTAACGGCAGGTAATTGCAACAACGACGGTGCTGAGGTCTTATACGTATATGATGGGGCTGGGTGAGTGGGGGGGGGGCTGCCTGGGTGTTGTAGAGGGAGGGGGAGATGCCCGGGCGTTGTAGGGGGAGGGCGGATGTCTGGGGGTTGAGGGGCACACTCTCAGAAATGGGGGGTACATTAAGGGTAGAATTGTTACATCGCACCATCACTACCCTTTTTAAACCCTATGTCCAGGCTGGAGGGTAGATGCTGCCGATTATACCCTTCATCTACCCTTTATCTACCCTTTTTAGAGCCCGTCAGGGTGGCAAGGTTGGTAGAGACGTGAGTTCCGAATGTGCAGCGTCCCTGTGCATTCGGTCAGCGGTTCGAGTCCGCCTAGTTCGTGCTGACGTGGCGGCGCTTTGTATAGTCAATAACCTTGTAGTTGGTACTTGCAAAGTGTCTAGATAGGATGAAAATCTTATCTTATCTTACCCTTTTTAGACGAGAGGGTTGGAAAAGGGTATATTTGCGTCGATCCGAAAGGGTATATTTGTAAGGGTAGAAAAAGGGTAGCAGTATTTCATCACTACAAATACCCTTTTTCTACCCTTTTCCTACCCTTCTTTTCTAAGAGTGCAGGGGTGGGGTCTAACAGGGGGATGCGGCAGTCACACAGGTCTACAGGTGATCAGAATGGTAATGGGGAGATGATAGCACAGGTGTTGTTGATTACCTAATAGTGTGATGTGTTTTGTGTAGCACGTCTTTCATATTTACTTATCGTTTTCTTTAATCTTGAATTTAGTTTTGTTCTTTCATTTGTTTTGTTTTCGAAGTTACATTTAATTTCGATATGTGGTGTACTCTATCCACAACTATTGATAATATGTCTTTATTATTGTCTTGTCCTTCCATATGTTTTTATTTTCGAAGTTGCATTTTATTTTCATATGTAGTTTTATTCTGTCCACAAATATTGAGAGTGTGCCTTCATTATCTTTATTATCTCCTGTTTTTATCAATATTTTCGAATTTACTCCAATGTCTCGTCTTTCTTCACTTCTCTCTCAGTACCTACCTATTTATTATGCACCTACCTATTTATTATGCCCTGTTTCTTTATTATCTCTTTCATTCCTTACGTTTTCAGCAACATTTTCGAGTTTATTCCATTTTCTCGTCTTGTCTCACCTCTCTGTCTATATATATCTTCCTATTTATTGTTCACTGTTTCTTTGTTATCTCTTTCATTCCTTACGTTTTCATTAACATTTTCGATTGTATTCCATTTTCTCTTCTTACCTCACTTCTATTCCCTTTGATGCGTTTTTGCTTCACCTCTCTGTCAGTACCTCCCCTATTTATTATTCGCTGTTTCGCTGTCTTGCTGTTGGACCAAGTTTGTTTTTCTCCCCCTAAGCTTCGCGCGGAGGTTTCCCGCGAACTTGCTTCTTGCTTCACTTCCCTGAATATTGCCGCTGCTCTTTTTTCCTCTCTCTCTCTCTCTCTCTCTCTCTCTCTCTCTCTCTCTCTCTCTCTCTCTCTCTCTCTCTCTCTCTCTCTCTCTCTCTTCATCTTTGTGTTCGAAGTATCATTTTCTTTGTGGTGCGTTGTTTTTTGCACATCTGGCGCACATTTTCACATTCTGAGAACCAGAATGTGGAAACTGGTTCATCAGGTACCCATTGCTTGATTACTTGTTTATTAATATTTTTTAAATTTATTTTTTACATTTGTGCCTATAGCGCCTGTAGGCAGTGGTGACCCTGGGCTCGGATGGTAGGCTCTGGAGGTTCACTTGAGGGCTGTGATGGTTGGTCCTCGCCCGTGGTGGCGCAGGCAGGATTTTTATGGTGACGCCTGTGATTAGAGGCTCATGCCGCCCCCTGTGTCCTCCGATGCACTCGCAATCGAAGGTAGAGTTGATGGGCAGGGCATGTGGGTGTTCTTAGGCCACTCGACGGTGCAGAAAGGTTTTGGGTTTCTTCGTGTGTGTGTGTGTGTGTGTGTGTGTGTGTGTGTGTGTGTGTGGTGTGTGTGTGTGTGTGTGTGTGTGTGTGTTATTCGCCCATGGTCCTGATTACAAGATATAATCGTGAACACCAGAGAGAGAGAGAGAGAGAAGAGAGAGAGAGAGAGAGAAGAGAGAAGAGAGAGAGAGAGAGAGAGAGAGAGAGAGAGAGAGAGAGAGAGAGAGAGAGACCCGGTTATATTGAACTTCCTCTCCTCTCTTTACCAATATCTTTTCTCCTCTTTTCCTATTTCCTTTATTTCCTTCTTATCATATGTTACGTCATCATATTTCTTGTTTTTATTGCTCGCATTGAAACTCGAACTTCATGTTTCATCTTTTCCTAAAGTTTTTTTTTTTTCCCCTTAATAATTAAAAGTAGAAGAAAAAACAGTAGTCCTTTGTTGTGTCCTTGTTTCTGTCTTCGTTCTGTGTTTGTCTCTTGCTTTCACCTGGAGAGAGAGAGAGAGAGAGAGAGAGAGAGTAGAGAGAGAGAGAGAGAGAGAGAGAGAGAGAGAGAGAGAGATTGTTTGTTTGTTTTCAGACGTCTTCCTTGACCGTCTGAACTACGTTTCCTTGTGTGTGTGTGTGTGTGATAGTGTGTGTGCGCGCGCGCGCACACACACTATCACACACACTTCCAGGAATAAACAAGGTTCGCGGAAATTAAGGTATCATTTTTCATTCTCCTCTCTCTCTCGCTCCTCTCTCTCTCTCTCTCTCTCTCATCTCTCTCTCCTCTCTCATCTCTCTCTCTCTCCTCTCTCTCCTCTCTCTCCTCTCTCTCTCGCTCTCTCTCTCTCGCTCTGCCAGCCGCTCCGCTCATCAACCCTATCATCCAACCCTGGCTCTCTGCTATCGTTGGGAAGAGGAACAAAAAATATGAACGAAGGGGATGGGAGGAAGAAGGGGATGGGAGGAAGAAGGGGATGGGAGGAAGAAGGGGATGGGAGGAAGAAGGAGATGGGAGGAAGAAGGGGGGGAAGTCCGGTATTGAAAATGGATCACGTTGGGGAGGGGGAAAGAGGGAAAAGGGGGGAGAGGGGGGAGATGACGGTAAACAAATCAACGCCACAACCTCACATCCTCCTTACCCCAACCCCCAACCCTCCAAAACCCCCTCATTCACCCCCCAATCACCCCGACCACCATAAGAATAACCAGGTAGCCAGAGGCCCAAAAAAACCTTCATTAAGCTCATACCTTTTACGGCACACGTGTTATTATATTATACACTGCAATTCAAAGCTTTTTTTTTTGTGGTGGGGGTCTGGGGGATCAATTTTTCACCCCCTCCCCCCTTTATTGTGTCTCGGTTAGTGTGGCTTCTTCCCCAGCAACGCCAAGAAAAGTTAACCTCACCTTGAATCTCCCAGCCAAGCAAGCCAAGACAGGTTCTGAGAATGAAGAGAGGGGGGAGGAGGAAGGGGAAGGGAGGAGGAAGGAATGAAGGGGAGTAAGGGGTGGGGGAAAGATGGAGAGATAGTGAGGGAAGGAAGGAAGGAAGGGGTGGGGGAGGAAGAGAGGGAAGGGGGGAAGGGAAGAAGGGGGGGAGTAATGGGTGTGGGAGGAAGGGGTTAGGGAGGAAGGAAGGATGGAGAGATAGTGAGGGAAGGGAGGAAAGAAGGAGTGGGGGAGGAAGAGAAGGAAGGGGGGGTGAGGGAGGAAGGGAAGGGGGGAGGTGGAGGAAGGAAGGGAAGGGGGAGTAAGGGGTGTGGGAGGAAGGGAAGAATACAAAGGAATACAAAGGAAACACAAACAGCAACAGACCGATAGGTCCTTACAAGACTGTTTGCTTTAACTATACTACACTAACTAGATAATAAGAGAGAAAGGATAGGAAGTAGAAGGCTCCTCCTCACCCACCCATCCCTCCAGCCGAAGCTGGCCGGAAAAGAAGTGATACCATGCAATATAGAAAAACTGCATGGAATTTGTGAGGAAAGTTGAAAGCTGTAATCTATGGCTAACTACTACTAGTTTGTGGGGGTAGGTTTAGTGCTTGATAGATAGGTCATGTTATGTGTGTTTTGTAATGGTGTGAACACAGTGTGGAGGTTAAAGGGTGGTGCGGCAGCCTTGCCTGGCGCTTTCTTGGGAGGCAGCAGTCAATCAGGCCCCAGCTCCGTTCAATCCACTGCGGATTGTGTACTTTCCATGTAGGACGCCGTACACTTCAATGCCTCCTGCAGCAGTGACCCCTGGTACCTTAAATCCCGATGGTGGTCACTAACTGTCAGGACCCTAACTGAACCACAGCCCGTCACAGGTCGAGAGTAGTAGTGGTAACCGTTAACTCGGGCTATCTGTGTGTGTTATGAGGTCTAATGTAGTGTTGGTGTAGGCTCAGTGTGGAAGTTCAGGGGTGGTGCGGCAGCCTTGCCTGGCGCTTTCTTGGGAGGCAGCAGTCAATCAGGCCCCAGCTCCGTTTCAATCCACTGCGGTAGTGCACTTTCCAAGTAGGACGCCGTGCACTTCAATGCCCCCTGCAGCAGTGACCCCTGGTATATAAATCCCGATGGTGGTCACTAACTGACAGGGCCCTTACTGAACCACAGCCCGTCACAGGTCAAAAGTTGTAGTAGTGACCGTTTACTCGGGGCTGTCTGAGACGTGTGGGAGGGGTTGTGTAGACGCGACTCGCAATCATTTTACGCAATGAGAGTAAGTTTCAGAGGCCCGCGAGATAAATTTATTATTCCGAGATAAACAGTGACAACCGGGGATTTGATATGAAATATTTATCGAGGCGACTTTTAAATGATTCTATTGTATTTGAGTTTACTACGTCTGACGGCAGCCCATTCCATACGTTTACAACACGGTTTGGGAAGAAGTACTTTGCTTCGTTCGTTACAAACCGTTTCCTGCTTATTTTAAATCCGTTGTTTCTAGTTGAGCTTGACCGGTCTAGCGTGAAAAGATTTTCTGGGACTACGTTCGTAAATCCGTTGAAGATTTTAAATACTTCGATGAGGTCACCTCTTATCCTTTCGTTTTGTTAGTGGGAATAAATTAAGTTCTTTGAGCCGATTTTCGTACGATTTATTTCGCAAAGAGGAAGAGAGGGAGGGAGGAAGGAGAGAGGAAGGAAGGATGGAGAGATAAAAACGCCCTGTAAAGCTTTCCATTTTCTGTCTCCATCGCAATATTTCATCTATTTTTTCCGCCGAAAGCTAAAGTTTTAGTTCTTTTCTATCGTTGCAATAAGGTGATGGCTTTGTCTACAATTTTCTGCTCCCTTTACAAGACGACACATTTTTTCCCCCTGTGGCTACAATTTTCTACTCCCTTTACAAGACGACACATTTTTTCCCCCTGTGGCTACAATTTTCTACTCCCTTTACAAGACGACACATTTTTTCCCCCTGTGGCTACAATTTTCTACTCCCTTTACAAGACGACGCATTTTTTCCCCCTGTGGCTACAATCGTGTTTACATCATACAAACGTGTTCTGGATATTACAACGGTTTTTTTTACTACCTGATTAGTATGCTAGTGTGTGTGTGTGTGTATAGTGTGTCCTCTTAGTGAAACGTTTATACATACACATCCACACGTGCCATATAGTAGTAGCAGCAGTGGAAGTAGAAGTAGTAGTAGCAGCAGTATAAGTAGTAGTAGTAGTAGCAGCAGTATAAGTAGTAGTAGTAGCAGCAGTATGAGTAGCAGTAGCAGCAGTATAAGTAGTAGTAGTAGCAGCAGTATGAGTAGCAGTAGCAGCAGTATGAGTAGCAGTAGCAGCAGTATAAGTATAGTAGAAGCAGCAGTAGTAATAGTGTATCTTCCTAGCCTTACAACTCTGACCTCTAGCTATATATATCTTTATGACTTGTATTGGTATTTAGATGCGACTCCAAGGCATAATATTGGTACTACATTAGCATTCCTCGGGCACTTTCATGTTCTTTATTTGTAGCCTTGTATCCGACGCACCTTATATTTTTTTTACAAGATGATAAAAACGATATGCTGCAATATATACATCTGCCAACCGTTTTAGCTTGACTTGTACGTAACTCTAAAACTCTCATGATACAGTTTAATACATGATTTACATAATTGTACATCATTTGCAAGTAGTACATCCATTAGTATATACAGCTATAGGCTTACATAACAATTACATCAGCATTACATCTTACACTCTTAGAAAAAAAGGGTAGGAGAAGGGTAGAAAAGGGTATTTGTAGTGATGAAATACTGCTACCCTTTTTCTACCCTTACAAATATACCCTTTCGGATCGACGCAAATATACCCTTTTCCAACCCTCTCGTCTAAAAAGGGTAGATAAAGGGTATAATCGGCAGCATCTACCCTCCAGCCTGGACATAGGGTTTAAAAAGGGTAGTGATGGTGCGATGTAACAATTCTACCCTTAATATACCCCTCCATTTCTGAGAGTGTACAGACGCTTCTTTTTGACCTTTGTTTTACCTGCAAGTCACTTTTTTACATTACCAGATGGCCGGTGTGTGTAGGTGCTGCGAGGGAATTCTAAAGTTATTGTGACGCGAGTTTAAAAGAGAACAAGAGTGAACAGGAGGCGTACACGTTTTCTTATGGTATAGAGTGACTATAGACAAAGAACAAGTCATGACCAGCTTTGTTACTGCGGTAATTTAAAAGAGAACAAGAGAACAGGAGGCGTGCACGTTTTCTTATGGTATAGACAAAGAACAAGACATGAGCTCTTTTATCTTTCTTATCTACTTATTTTGTTATTTAGCTTACCTTTATTATTTAACTCGCACCGCAGAGACGAAGTGTGTGGACGGTAACTTAAAAGAGAACAAGTGAACAGGAGGTGAACACGTATTTTCATGATAGACAAAGAACAGCACATGAGCCGCATTGTTACCTGCCTCGCACCGCAGAGACGAAGGGTGTGATGCGCATACTGATAGAGCGTGTGTGAAGGCAAGCGGCATGAGATGGAGGGGCAAGGAGGATATAGACCTTCTGTACATACAACTAAGTTTCCAAAGCGTTGTGCACGGTAAATGAGCGTGTGTGTCGTGTGTGTATTCATCTAGTTGTATTATTACAGGGCTACGAGCTACACTCGAGCATATTACGAGCTACACTCGTATGGCCCCGTCTCCATATCTATATACATTTTATCATTCATCCTTAGTGCTTAGTGTTGGCCGAAGCCACCACCGTGGGAAACGGGTCACAAACCTCCGGCTAACACCCGGTACCCATTCACTGCTGGTTGAACAGAGGCTCGGGTTTTAAAGAGACCGCCCATCTTTCTCCGCTCCGCCCGGGGATCGAACCCCGGACTTCTCGGTTGTGAACCGAGCGTGCTAACCACTACACTACTGAGTACTTACGGTGTGTGAGTGTATGTGTGTGTGTGTGTGTGTGTGTGTGTGTGTGTGTGTGTGTTGTGTGTGTGTGTGTGTGTGTGTGTCACTGTGTGTGTGTGTGGGTGTGTGCTTAGTTTAGATAAGATACTTGGATTCTAGACAATTCGCACGTACACACCAACAGCGAGGACATGTCAGTCAGTCAATCAAATCAACCATTCAGTCAGTCAGTCAGTCAGTCAGTCAGTCAGTCAGTCATCATTCAAGTCAATCAGTCAAGTCAGTCAGTCAAGTCAGTCATCAGTCAAGAAAAAAAAATCACTCCCACAGTCACTCTTAAACGAAGCAAATATAATACAGAATCCTCGCTCATAACAAGAAACGCATCCATATACACCCCTGCCATCTACCCCACACTCTATATTTTTTGTAACTCTATTTATACACTCTATCTCAACTTAATCTCCTGAGATACTTTATTCCACCACTTAGTATATATACTACACCTGCCTCATAACATAACACCACTTATAAAAAAAAATCCCCGTTTGAAAAAAAAAATACTTGTTATTCCACCCAAGCTTAGATAGAATATAGGAGATAACAGGACAAAATACACCCAAGCTTAGAAAATAGGAAATAATACACCCAAGCTTATAAAATAGGAAAAAATACACCCAAGCTTAGAAAACAGGAAAAAATACACCCATGCTTAGAAAATAGGAAAAAATACACCCAAGCTTAGAAAATAGGAAAAATACACCCAAGCTTATGGAGAAATAGAAAAAAATACACCCATGCTTAAAAATAGGAAGAAAACCCCTAAAAAAAAAATACACCCAAGCTTATAAAATAGGAAAAAATACACCCAAGCTTAGAAAACAGAAAAAAATACACCCATGCTTAGAAAATAGGAAAAAATACACCCATGCTTAGAAAATAGGAAAAAATACACCCAAGCTTAGAAAATAGGAAAAAATACACCCAAGTTTATAAAATAGGAAAAAATACACCCAAGCTTAGAAAATAGGAAAAAATACACCCAAGCTTAGAAAATAGGAAAAAATAAATCCAAGCTTAGAAAATAGGAAAAAATACCCCCAAGCTTAAAAAATAGGAGAAAATAGAAAAAAATACACCCATGCTTAGAAAATAGGAAAAAATACACCCAAGCTTAGAAAATAGGAAAAAATACACCCAAGCTTAGAAAATAGGAAAAAATACACCCAAGCTTAGAAAATAGGAAAAAATACACCCAAGCTTAAAAAATAGGAGAAAATAGAAAAAAATACACCCATGCTTAGAAAATAGGAAAAAATACACCCAAGCTTAGAAAATAGGAAAAAATACACCCAAGTTTATAAAATAGGAAAAAATACACCCAAGCTTAGAAAATAGGAAAAAATACACCCAAGCTTAGAAAATAGGAAAAAATAAACCCAATCTTAGAAAATAGGAAAAAATAGAAAAAAATACACCCAAGCTTAGAAAACAGGAAAAAATACACCCAAGCTTAGAAAATAGGAAAAAATACACCCAAGCTTAGAAAACAGGAAAAAATACACCCAAGCTTAGAAAATAGGAAAAAATACACCCAAGCTTAAAAAATAGGAGAAAATAGAAAAAATACACCCATGCTTAGAAAATAGGAGATGACAAATACTATCCTACTGAAGATTACAGAAATAGGGAAGAATACCAATTAATACTGTTTTTCGGCAAATGTTTGGATATCTTGCGTGAAAAAGATGTACAAATAAGAAAAAAAATAAGAAATAAATAATTAAGAAAGAAAAATATCAGAAAA
>JACEEZ010006056.1:62500-80000 GCA_016584305.1 Chionoecetes opilio | reverse complement strand
GGTAATTTTAGACGACTTCAGTGTTTATAGAGGCAATTTTAGACCTGCTTCAATGTTCTAGAGCGATTTTAACATTTCATGTTTATAGAGGTGAATTTTAGACGACTTCAGTGTTTATAGAGGCGAATTTTAGACGATTCAGTGTTTATAGAGGCGAATTTTAGACGATTTCAGTGTTTATAGAGGCGAATTTTAGACGATTCAGTGATTATAGAGGCGAATTTTAGACGACTTCAGTGTTTATAGAGGCGAATTTTAGACGACTTCAGTGTTTATAGAGGCGAATTTTAGACGACTTCAGTGTTTATAGAGGCGAATTTTAGACGACTTCAGTGTTTATAGAGGCGAATTTTAGACGATTTCAGTGTTTATAGAGGCGAATGTTAGACGACTTCAGTGTTTATAGAGGCGAATTTTAGACGACTTCAGTGTTTATAGAGGCGAATTTTAGACGACTTCAGTGTTTATAGAGGCGAATTTTAGACGACTTCAGTGTTTATAGAGGCGAATTTTAGACGACTTCAGTGTTTATAGAGGCGAATTTTAGACCCAATTACACCCTAGAGTCTAGACAAAGACAACAATAACAATAGATGCGCTACATGATGAAAAAACTAATTCAGACAAAAAATCTAGAAATCTAAAAAAATGACACAGGGCAGTTTGCTTACATAGGGTGACACTATGTATGTGTGTATGTCTGTTTTTTATTAGTTCCTTTTTTTATCATTATTTTATCATATCATATTTTATTTGTATTTCAGTTAATTTCCAAATAGGCCTATGTATGTATATTTGTGAAGGCAAACAGAATAAAAAAAAATTAACATGTGGAGTATTACTTGTGTGTTGACTTTAGTTGTCACCAGTACAATTAAACATGTGAGTATTCATTTTGTTGTGTTTATTTTAGATTTTTTTTTACGTATTTTTTAATATTTGTATTGTTAAACTTTTTCTCATTTTTTGTTATTTGTGAGTTTAGTTTTCAGATTTTTTTTTCTTTCATTTTTAGTTATTTGTGAGTTTAGTTTTCAGACCTTTTTTGAGTGAGTTTAGTTTTCAGATCTTTTTTTTCTTTCATTTTTTAGTTATTTGTGAGTTTAGTTTTCAGATTTTTTTTTCTTTTTTCATTTTTTAGTTATTTTTGAGTTTAGTTTTCAAATTTTTTTCTTCATTTTTTTTGTTATTTGTGAGTTTAGTTTTCAGATTTTTTTTTCTTTTCATTTTTTAGTTATTTGTGAGTTTAGTTTTCAGATTTTTTTTTTCTTTCATTTTTTAGTTATTGGTGATTTTAGTTTTCAGATTTTTTTTTTCTTTCATTTTTTAGTTATTTGTGAGTTTAGTTTTCAGATTTTTTTTTTTTTTTATGTGTTTGTTGAGTTATTTTGTTTGCTTATTTTTATTTTGTTACGTCTTTGTGAGTTATTTGATCCCTCGAACTGCACTACGAAGCAACAGAGGAGGTAATGCAAGGCCAGCCACCTCACGGAACACCAAGAATATTAGGGAGAACAGGCAACAGGATGATGATAGATTATAGGAGCGTGAATAGATTAGATAGAATATAAACCTTCCCCCCTTGGCCAGTCCCTTGTGATGTAAAAAAAAAAGGAAACAGAAAATTCGTTTATTAGGATTGGAACAAGGACCGGTTTTGGGGAACCTCTCTCTCTTTCGTTCTCTCTCTCTCTTTCATTCTCTCTCTCTTTCATTCTCTCTCTCTTTCGTTCTCTCTCTTTCATTCGCTCTCTCTCTTTCATTATCTCTCTCTTTCATTCTCTCTTTCATTCTCTCTCTCTCTCTCTCTCTCTCTCTCTCTCTTCTCTCCTTCTCTCTCTTCTCTTTTCTCTCTCTCTCTCTCTCTCTCTCTCTCTCTCTCTCTCTCTCTCTCTCTCTCTCTCTCTCTCCTCATCCTCTCATCCTCCTCTCACTCTCTCTCTCACTCTCACTCACTCACTCCTCCTCCTCCTCTCTCTCTCTCTCTCTCTCTCTCTCTCTCTCTCTCTCTCTCTCTACCCGTCAGGGTGGCATGGTTGGTAGAGTCGTGAGCTTGCGTGTGCAGAGTCCCTGCGCATTCGGTCAGCAGTTTGAGTCCGCCAAGTTCGTCCCGGCGTGGTGGCGCTTTGTATAGTCAATAACCTTGTAGTTGGTACTTGCAAAGTGTCTAGATAGGATCAAAGTATCTCTCTCTCTCTCTCTCTCTCTCTCTCTCTCTCTCTCTCTCTCTCTCTCTCTCTCTCTCTCTCTCTTCTCTCCTCTCTCTCTCTCTCTCTCTCTCTCTCTCTCTCTCTCTCTCCTCTCTCTCTCTCTCTCTCTCTCTCTCTCCACCGGTTTTTTTTCGATATATATTTATGGTGCAACACAATGCATGTATGTATGTTGCGCAAGGGAGGGCGGTGCTTGCATGCCGGTGGATTTATACCACGTCATGATCCAAAAAAAGGAGGAAGGAAAAATATGAGTTTGCGTCATTATAAAGTTTAAGCTTATATTGGCGGGTCTTTTTATGTAGTAGTAGAGTAGAAAATGACCTGAAGGGGAAGTGGTGGTGCCTCCTTCGGTGCCTCCTTCTCCTCCCTTCCTTAAGTGACCTGCTATTTCTCTCTCGTGTTCATTACTTTGGACGAGGAAGGGGAGGATTCTAGTACCCTTATTTGCATCCAGACAAAGTAGCTTCTCTCATATTTGTATTTTCTTTCTCTTATTCGCTCGCTACTACCTCATTGTCTAGTGTGTGTGTGGGGATGTGGGTAGGTAGGGGTAGGGAAAGGGGGGAGGGTGGGAAGGGGGTGGTGCTACGTTTCCACTCACCTCCACCCCTTTGCTAGAACTGTAACTTTGAGAGGTAGTAAGAAAATGCATTAAGGGCAAAGTTTATGATGTCTATATAATTATGTTCGTAATGATTCTGGGAAGATTATTGTGTTGGTGTGCTGTATATTAAAGGTGTGTGTGTGTGTGTGTGTGTGTGTGTGTGTGTGTGTGTGTTTGTGTGTGTGTGTGTGTGTGTTTGTGTGTGCGTGTGTGTGTGTGTGTGTTTGTGTATGTGTGATTGTGTTTGTGCTAGTGTTAGTGTTAGTGTTAGTGTTAGTGTTAGTGTTAGTGTGTCTTTGTTTCTGTGTGTATGTGTGTGTGTGTGTGTGTGTGTGTGTGTGTGTGTGTGTGTGTGTGTGTGTGTGTGTGTGTGTGTGTGTGTGTGTGTGTATCCTGTTATGATCGGCAGGGCGTGGGAATCCCCTGGTGGGGAAGCCTAGGGCGCCACATGCCCGGCCACTCACCTGCCCCGCACACCTCCAGGCCAGAGTGGGAGGTGCTGGATGGGGGGCGGGGGCGGGGCGGGGGGGGGGGGGGGGGCTGGAGGGGGGGCGTGGATAAGGGGTGTAGCTGTCGTTGAGAGTACAAAGAAGGTGGGGGATGGAAGGTGTTGCTAGGAGGGCATCAGGTGGGTATTAGGAGGGCATCAGGTGGGTAGTGGTAGGGCATCAGGTGGGTATTGGTAGGGCGTCAGGTGGGTATTGGGAGGGCATCAGGTGGGTAGTGGTAGGGCATCAGGTGGGTATTGGTAGGGCGTCAGGTGGGTATTGGGAGGGCATCAGGTGGGTAGTGGTTGGGCGTCAGGTGGGTAGTGGTAGGGCATCAGGTGGGTATTGGTAGGGCGTCAGGTGGGTATTGGGAGGGCATCAGGTGGGTAGTGGTAGGGCATCAGGTGGTATTGGTAGGGCGTCAGGTGGGTATTGGTAGGCATCAGGTGGGTATTGGTAGGGCGTCAGGTGGGTAGTGGTAGGGCATCAGGTGGGTAGTGGTAGGGCATCAGGTGGGTATTGGTAGGGGCGTTTAGGTGGGTAGTGGTAGGGCATCAGGTGGGTATTGGTAGGGCGTCAGGTGGGTATTGGGAGGGCATCAGGTGGGTAGTGGTAGGGCATCAGGTGGGTATTGATAGGGCGGGCAGGTGGGTAGTGGTAGGGCATCAGGTGGGTATTGGTAGGGCGTCAGGTGGTTATTGGGAGGGCATCAGGTGGGTAGTGGTTGGGCGTCAGGTGGGTAGTGGTAGGGCGTCAGGTGGGTATTGGTAGGGCGTCAGGTGGGTATTGGGAGGGCATCAGGTGGGTAGTGGTAGGGCGTCAGGTGGGTAGTGGTAGGGCGTCAGGTGGGTAGTGGTAGGGCATCAGGTGGGTATTGGTAGGGCGTCAGGTGGGTAGTGGTAGGGCGTCAGGTGGGTAGTGGTAGGGCGTCAGGTGGGTAGTGGTAGGGCGTCAGGTGGGTAGTGGTAGGGCGTCAGGTGGGTATTGGGAGGGCATCAGGTGGGTAGTGGTAGGGCGTCAGGTGGGTAGTGGTAGGGCGTCAGGTGGGTATTGGTAGGGCGTCAGGTGGGTATTGGTAGGGCGTCAGGTGGGTATTGGTAGGGCGTCAAGTGGGGAAACTAGTGCAGCTGGGAGGAGGAAGAGGAGAAGAAGGGCGAGGAGGATTACATAGGATTACATAGGAGTAACAGACACCAGGAGACCTATTGGTCCATAGCGAGGGTATCTGCTGAACTACATACTACTAACTATCAACTACTTGTAAGAAAACAGTTGGAAAATGATACCATGTCCCTAAAGAGGATAGGAACATGGAAGTTCCATAGTGCAGAATGATAGGATATGAAAAATACTAACTACAACTACCACTACCACTACAACTAATCGATACGGGGGACTAGATACGAATTCGCACTATCAATACCCATTTACTTTACAGTGTGCGTCAAGTCTGTTTTTGAATGTAGTTATTGTGTTGGCTCCGACAACATTTGCTGGTAACTTGTTCCATCGATCAACGACTCTAACATTGAAATAATTTTTACGGAGATCGGTGATGCAACGTTGACCGTTTAGTTTTAAACCATTATTTCTTGTTGTCACTTGAGTTGAAAACTCGAATAGGTTCTCTTGATTAATGACATCAAAACCTTTTAGGATCTTAAAGGTTTCTATCAAGTCCCCACGGATTCATCTACGATCCTTTAAGGAAAACATATTAAGTTTCCGCAGTCCTCTCTTCATAAGATGAATTTCGCAGAGATGGAATTTGTTTGGTTGCTCTTCTTTGCACTGATTCCAATTTGGCTTGATCTTTTACGAAACAGGGCGACCAGAATTGAACGGCATATTCCAAGTGCGGCCTAACCAAGGACGTGTATAATTGTGTCATTACTTTCGGCGTTTTATGTTCAAAGTTACGTTTAATAAAGCCCAACATCATATTTGCCTTTTTACTGGCAGCTAGGCAATGCGAACTGGTTTTCAGAGGAGGAGGAGGAGGAGTAATAATAGTAGTAGTAGTAGGAGGAAGAGGAGAGGAGGATGAGGAAGAGGAAGAGGAAGAGGAGGAGGAGGAGGAGGAGGAGGAGGAGGAGGAGGAGGAGGATAGCGAGGAGGAGGAGGAGGAGGAAGGCGAGGAGGAGGAAGGAGGAGGAGGAGGATCTGTTGTAAGAATGGAGGTGTGGCCGCTTTTATAGTTATGGCGGCATCGTGGAGTAGGATAATGAAATACAGAGTAAAGGAAGAAGTCTAAGAAAAGGAGTGTAAGGTAGAAGGAGGTACAAGGAAGATACAGTGTTAAGGAAGAAGAAGGTACAAGGAAGATACAGTGTTAAGGAAGGTCTAAGAAAAGGAGTTCAAGGTAGCAGAAGGTATAAGGAAGATACAGTGTTAAGGAAGGTATAAGCAAAGGTGTATAATGTATAAGGAAGGTAGTACAGTGTTAAGGAATGTGGGTATTGATGTGGCATTGATGGATCGTTGTTATTGTAAGGGCATGGAGGGTTGAAAGGAGGAGGTGTAGGCTTGTATGAATGCGTTACAAGCTGCTAAGAAGAAGGAGGAGGTATGTATGAGTATTACAAGCTGCTAAGGAGGAGGAAGAGGCTTGTATGAATGCGTTACAAGCTGCTAAGGAGAAGGAGGAGGTATGTATGAGTATTACAAGCTGCTAAGGAGGAGGAAGAGGCTTGTATGAATGCGTTACAAGCTGCTAAGGAGAAGGAGGAGGTATGTATGAGTATTACAAGCTGCTAAGGAGGAGGAAGAGGCTTGTATGAATGCGTTACAAGCTGCTAAGGAGTAGGTGGAGGCTTATATGGGGGTATTACAAGCTAAGGGTGTGTAATGTGTATAGGTGCCAACATAGCGTATACACGAGGCGAAAGAAGCGGTGGAGCAGCCAATCTATAGAGAAGGTCATACACACCTAAGCTTGAGTTTTTAAAAGAGTCACAATTTTTTGTTTTTATGGGGGGGAAGGGGAAATACACTCTTAGAAAAGAAGGGTAGGAAAAGGGTAGAAAAAGGGTATTTGTAGTGATGAAATACTGCTACCCTTTTTCTACCCTTACAAATATACCCTTTCGGATCGACGCAAATATACCCTTTTGCAACCCTCTCGTCTTAAAAGGGTAGATAAAGGGTAGATGAAGGGTATAATCGGCAGAATCTACCCTTCAGCCTGGACATAGGGTTTAAAAAAGGTAGTGATGGTACGATCTAACAATTCTACCCATAAAATACCCCTTATTTCTGAGAATGTAGATACAATTTTTAAAGGTTTAGAGGTTAGATTAGAAGGTTTAGGAAGTGGTTTAATGTTTGGTTTAATTAGAGGGTTTGGGGAGTGGTATAAGTGTGTGATAGTGTGTTGGGTGGTAAAGAAATGCTCGAAGAAATATAGGAACTAGATGTATAAGTAGTAAGTAGTAGTAATGTAGATGTAGTAAGTAAGTAGTAATGTAAGTAGCAATAATGTAGATGTAGTAAGTAAGTAGTAATGTAAGTAGCAATAATGTAGATGTAGTAAGTAAGTAGTAATGTAAGTAGCAGTAATGTAGATGTAGTAAGTAAGTAGTAATGTAAGATGTAGTAAGTAAGTAGTAGTAAGTAAGTAGTAATGTAAGATGTAGTAAGTAAGTAGTAATGTAAGTAGCAGTAATGTAGATGTAGTAAGTAAGTAGTAATGTAAGTAGTAGTTATGTAGATGTAGTAAGTAAGTAGTAATGTAAGTAGTAGTAATGTAAGATGTAGTAAGTAAGTAGTAGTAAGTAAGTAGTAATGTAAGATGTAGTAAGTAAGTAGTAATGTAAGTAGCAGTAATGTAGATGTAGTAAGTAAGTAGTAATGTAAGTAGTAGTTATGTAGATGTAGTAAGTAAGTAGTAATGTAAGTAGTAGTAATGTAAGATGTAGTAAGTAGATGTATAGGTATTGTCCAGGAGGAGATGTAGTAGACTAGTTTGAATGACACGTATATTTAATTTTGGGTTGAATAAAGAGATGATTTGTTTGATAGATTTTTTATTTAATTTTGTTTGAAGGTAGTTTTGGGTTCCATTAAGATTTGGTTGAAAAATTTGATTTGGTTTTAGTTTAATGTAATTTTAGATTGAATTATGGGTTGATCTGTTTGAAAGATTTAAATATGATTTTGGTTGAAGGTAGTTTTAGGTTGCATTAAGGGTTGATTTGGTTGAAAGATTTTTATTTTATTTTGGTTGAAGGTAGTTTTGGGTTGCATTTAGGGTTGATTTGGTTGAAAGATTTTATTTGATTTTGGTTGAAGGTAGTTTTGGGTTGCATTAAGGGTTGGTACACTGGTTGAGATTGTTCAGGCAGGAGGTGGAGGAATAACAAGGGAAGCGAGAGATAGAGAAGAGGAGTGAAGGGAAGAGTGTGGGATATGTAGTTATATAAGCATAAATACTAAAAAAAAAAAAATACATATACATTACTAAATACATATCCCACAAACCAAGCCGACGAGTTGCCAATACATCATTTATATAAGCATACATACTAATACATAAACATTAATAAATACATATCCCATTAGAGGAAAACAGAAGGAGAGAGGACATGAGAACTGAGGAAATGAAAATTGATAAAATAACCGAATGAGATAATAATAACGAGTAAATGTTGAGTTGTTTAAGTGAGTGTTTGTTTGTTGTGGTTTAAAGGAAAAAATAGAGATGAAGAAGAATATGAAGAAGAGGAGTGAAGGGAAAATAACATAAGAACTGAGGAATGAAAATTGATAAAATAATCGGATGAGATAATAGAAAGTTCATGTTGAGTTCTTGTATACTTGTTAAGCGTGTTTTTTTGTTGTGGTTTAAAGGAAAAAAGAGAGAAGTGAAGGATAAAGAACATAAGAATTGAGGGAATAAAAATTGAAGAAAGAACCGAATGAGATAACAATAGAAAGTTAAAGTAGAGTTTTTGTATACTTGAGTGTTTTGTTTATTGATGTTGTGGTTTAAAGGTCTTTGAGTACAGGTTTCAAAGGACATATGAACTGCGAGAATGAAAATTGAGGAAATGAACGCATGAATAGTAATAGAAAGTTCATGTTCAGTTCTTGTTGCATTGAGTGTTTTGTTTCTTGTGGTTTAAAGGTCCTTGAGTACAGGTTGTCAAGGGGCTGTAGGCAGTGTTGTAGCCTGTAGTGTGTGACCTTTTGGACGCCTCACTTCCTATCACTATCACTGACTGGCTGATGTCTTCCTCTCCCTCCTCCACCACCTCCTTATCCTCTCCTTCCTGTGTCTTATGTCTGTTTGTTTCTCTCTCTTCTCTCTCTCTCTCTCTCTCTCTCTCTCTCTCTCTCTCTCTCTCTCTCTCTCTCTCTCTCTCTCTCTCTCTCTCTCTCTATCTATCTATCTATCTATTCTCTCTCTCTCTCTCTCTCTCTCTCTCTCTCTCTCTCTCTCTCTCTCTCTCTCTCTCTCTCTCTCTCTCTCTCTCTCTCTCTCTCTCTCTCTCTCTCTCTCTCTCATCAATCTTGTGTCTCTTTGTTAAATCTCATTGCCTTTATGTCATGTTCTATTATTTTGTTTTTTTCTCTTATCCTATATTTTTGCAGTCCTTTGTAATAAATTCTCCGTATATGTAAAGACAATCTCACTCCTCCTCCTCCTCCTCCTCCTCCTCCTCCTCCTAGTCTCAAAAGGTCAGATCTCAGTGTCGTATTAAAAGAGAAAAAAGTGGTTTGGTGGCCAGAGAAGTCACATGATATGTAAGGCCATAGACCACTGTATACCTGGACTGAATCTTCGTAAATGTTTGTTCTATAATATTATCAAATAAAAAACAGTAAAACACGCTAAAGAAATGCTATTACGAGACTATGAAGAAATATGCATGAACTTTATATTCACTTATCTTCGCCATTTAAAACTTTGCGAGTCAACTTTTTATCATGAAGGGTATCAATAGAAGCGCAATTTTATTAGCTTTCCATTGCTATATTTCGTTATCTGATAAATTAATTAGAACCATGCATAAATTAGCGTTAACTAAATAAATAAAATCATCAATCGAGTAATTTTCCCGATTGATGAGGTTATTTATTTACTTATATATTTCGTTTTCTGATAAATGAATTAGTACCATGTATAAATTAGCGTTGACTAAATAAATAACCTCATCAATCGGGAAAATTACCCGATTGATGATTTTATTTATTTAGTTAACGCTAATTTATGCATGGTTCTAATTAATTTATCAGATAACGAAATATAGCAATGGAAAGCTAATAAAATTGCGCTTCTATTGATACCCTTCATGATAAAAGTTGACCCGCAAAGTTTTAAATGACGAAGAGTTGAAGTGAATATTAAGTTCATGCATATTTCTTCAGTCTCGTAATGGCATTTCTTTACCGTGTTTTACTGTTTTTTTATTTGATAATATTATAGAACAAACATTTACGAAGATTACAGTATATCATATATACTGATAAACCAGTCTATATGATCCGTATATATATATATATGAATCCGAGCGGCCCTCCGATTACAGGCCCTTGTGCGACAGGGCGATATTCCGTGCGCAATCCAGGTATACAGTGGTCTATGGTAAGGCAAATTGAACACACAGTACACCTGAGTTTGAGGTGTACAAGACTTCGATACGTGGCACCGAGTAATAATAATAAAGGACAGAGTAATAATAAGGTATTAAAGGAGGAATTGCAAACCCCTCGTTAAAAAGACAGCCTTAACTCCTTCACGCCCAGATCTTTCCTTTGCTATAAGAAAATTGTCTGTTGTGAGCCATAAAATTACGAAAAGTAACTCTAATACCAAATTAGCTAGTGGACAAGGATACTAGGTCATATCTATAAAATATTGATTATATTAACTAAAAATCGTCTAATGGCACCCAAATTACAATGGAAATTACGTTCTGGGCCTCAAAGGTTAAATGGTGTATTAGAAAAGAAATGAAAGCACACATACACAACAAGAATCAGCGTACATTGACATTATGGAAAAGGAAAATATTGATTATTGAGGATTTTACTGTATATATCACTATATAATATACCTCTTACACTCTTTTTCACACTTATAATATACTAGCCGCAAAGCCGCCCTCCGGGCGGACTTTTTGGCTAGCTCCTGCGGAGGGCTATTGGTGGGCCTTCGGCCCACCACCTGATAGCCCCACTCTCCAGATAGCCCCTTCTAACTTTCCTGAAATCATGGATGTAGAAATGTATGTATTCCCCTCACTCATTCACTCACCCATTACCCATCACCCCCCACCCTTCACTCACCCATTACCCATCACCCCCCACCCATTCCTCACCCATTACCCATCACCACCCCACCCATTCACTCACCCATTACCCATCACCCCCCACCTATTCCCCCCATTCATCATCCTTCACCCCCCACCCATTACCCATTTACCCCACCCATTCACTCACCCATTACCCATCCCCCCTACATAAGGTTTCCTCAATTCTTCGCCAAACCCCCTTTTTTTCCCCCAATTCTCGCTAATAGGCTGCTAAAAAAAAGGAAAAAAAAGTGATCGGATCATCTCATAAGTGGGCTTTAAACCTTCCCCCGGTCGACCTGGTTCCAAAAATGTGCCATATATGGGGTTGGGCCACGGGGGGCGGAACCTATACCACACACCCCACACACACCACACACCACACACACACACACACACACACACACAGACAGACAGACAGACACACTTTCGCTTATATTATTATAGATAGCACTCTTTACTCATGCCTCACATTCTTTTACTCATACCACACACTGTTTACTCATGCCTCACACTCTTTTATTCATGCCTCACACTCTTTACTCATACCACACACTCTTTACTCATGCCTCACACTCTTTACTCATGCCTCACACTCTATACTCATACCACACACTCTTTTACTCTGCCTCACACTCTTTACTCATGCCTCACATTCTTTTTCTCATGTCTCACACTCTTTACTCATGCCTCACACTCTTTACTCATACCACACAGTCTTTACTCATGCCTCACACTCTTTACCTCTGCCTCACATTCTTTACTCATGCCTCACACTATACTCATGCCTCACACTCTTTACTCATGCCTCACACTCTATACTCATACCACACACTCTTTACTCATGCCTCACACTCTTTACTCATGCCTCACACTCTTTACTCATACCACACACTCTTTACTCATGCCTCACACTCTTTACTCATGCCTCACACTCTTTACTCATGCCTCACACTATTTACTCATACCACACACTCTTTACTCATACCACACACTCTTTACTCATGCCTCACACTCTTTACTCATGCCTCACACTCATTACTCATGCCTCACACTCTTTACTCATACCTCACACTCTTTACTCATGCCTCACACTCTTTACTCATGTCTCACACTCTTTACTCATGCCTCACACTCTTTACTCATGCCCCACACTATTTTACTCATGCCTCACACTCTTTACTCCTGCCTCAAAACTATACAATGCCTCACACTCTTTACTCATGCCTGACACTCTATACTCATACCACACACTCTATACTCATGCCTCACACTCTTTACTCATACCACACACTCTTATCATACCACACACTTCACTCATGCCTCACACTCTTTTACTCATGCCTCGCACTTTTACTCATCCACACACTCTTTACTCATGCCTCACACTCTTTACTCATACCACACACTCTTTACTCATGCCTCACACTCTTTACTCATGCCTCACACTCTTTTACTCATGCCTCACACTCTTTACTCATACCACACACTCTTTACTCATGCCTCACACTCTTACTCATGCCTCACACTCTACTTCATACCACACAATCTTTACTCATGCCTCACATTCTTTACTTATGCCTCACACTCTTTACTCATGCCTCACACTCTTTACTCATACCACAACTCTTTTTTTTCATGCCTCACACTCTATACTCATACCACACCTTTTACTCATGCCTCACACTCTTTTACTCATGTCTCACACTCTTACTCATGCCTCACACTCTTTAACTCATACCACACACTCTTTACTCATGCCTCACACTCTTTACTCATACCACACACCCCTTTACTCATACCACACACTCTTTACTCATGCCTCACACTCTTTACTCATACCACACACTCTTTACTCATACCACACACTCTTTACTCATGCCTCACACTCTTTAATCATGCCTCACACTCTTTACTCATACCACACACTCTTTTATTCATGCCTCACCACTCTATCTCATACCACACACTCTTTCTCATGCCTCACACTCTTTTCTCATGCCTCACACTCTTTACTCATGCCTCACACACTCTATACTCATGCCCCACACTCTTTAAATCATGCCTCACACTCTTTACTCATGCCTCACACTCTTTTAACTCATACCAAAACACTCTTTCCCCATACCACACCCCTCTTTACTCATGCCTCACACTCTTTTAAACATGCCTCACACTCTTTACTCATACCACACACTCTTTACTCATGCCTCACACTCTTTACTCATGCCTCACACTCTTTACTCATGCCTCACACTCTTTACTCATACCACACACTCTTTGCTCATGCCCTCCACTCTTTACTCATACCACACACTCTTTACTCATGCCTCACACTCTTTTTTATTACATGGTCAACATCTTTTACTCATGCTCCACTTTTATCATTGCCTCACACCCTTTACTCATCTACACTCATCCTCATCCCACACTCTTACTCTGCCTCACACCTTTTTATCATGCTGACACTCTTACTCATACCCACACTCTTTACTCATGCCTCACCACTCCTTATACTCATGCCTCACACTCTTTTATCTCCTCACACTCTTTACTCATGCCTCACCACTCTTTATTCATGCTCACACTTCTATTAACTCATGCCTCACACTCTTTTATTCATGCCTCACACTCTTTACTCATGCCTCACACTCTTTTATTCATACCACACACTCTTTACTCATGCCTCCCCACTCTTTACTCATACCACACACTCTTTACTCATGCCCCACACTCTTTACTCATGCCTCACACTCTTTACTCATGCCTCACACTCTTTACTCATGCCTCACACTCAATTCCCTTTTTTCATGCCTCACACTCTTTTATCATGACCTCCCTCTTTTCCATGAGTTAAACAACCACCTGTTATACCTGAAATGACTTTCCCTTTCCCTCTCCTTCCTTCTTCCTCCCCTCCTTTGTGTAATCCTAGTTATCCTTGGCTCATCTCCTCCTCCTTCCTCCTCCTCCTCCTCCTCCTCCCCCCTCCTTCCCTCCCCCTCCCCCTCCCTCCTCCTCCTCTCCTCCTCCCTCCTCCTCCTCCTCCTCCTCCTCCTCCTCCTCCTCCTCCCTCCTCCTCTCCTCCCTCCTCCTCCTCTCCTCCTCCTCCTCCTCCTCCTCCTCCTCCTCCTCCTCCTCCTCCTCCCTGCCTCTCCCTCCTTCCTCCTCCTCTTTCCTCATCCTCCCCCCTTCCCCTCCCTCCTCCTCCTCCTCCTCTCCTCCTCCTCCCCAAAAACACTACTACCATAACCAGACGCAATAACACACTACACACACACACACACACACACACACACACACACCTACACACACACACCACACCACACAACACAAGCACAAAGCAACACAACACTTAAACACACCACTTAAAACCACACACACACACACACACACAACACACACCACACACAACACACACACACACACACACACACACACACACACCGGAAGCCACACACGTTAGGGTACATCATCAGGGATTCCTGAGAACGGGGGACAGGTATTACGTGAGAGAGAGAGAAAGAAGAGAGAGAGAGAGAGAGAGAGGAAGAAGAAAAAGAAGAGACGAGAGAAAGAAGGAGAGGACGAGAGAACAAAAAAAAAGAGGAAAAAGCAGACAAGAGAAGAGAAACATGAAAGAACAGAGAGAGAGAGGGAGGTAAGAAGAGAGAGAGAGAGAGAGAGAGAGAGAGAGAGAGAGAGAGAGAAGAGAGAAGAGAGGAAAAGAGAGAGAGAAGAGAGAGAGAAAAAAAGAAAGAGAAAGAAAGAGAGAAAAAGAGAGAGAGAAAAGAGAAGAGAAGAGAAAAAAAGGAGAGAGAGAGAGAGAGAGAGAGAGAGAGAGAGGAGAGAGAGAGAGGAAAAGAGAAGAGAAGAGGAGAAAAAGAATAGAGAAAGAAAGGAGAGAACAAAAAAATGAGAGAAAAAAGGAGAGAGACAAAGAGAAAGAAAAACGAGAAGAGAGAGAGAAAGAGAGAGAAGAGAGAGAGAGAGAGAGAGAGAGAGAGAGAGAGAGAGAGAGAGAGAGAGAGAGAGAGAGAAGAGAGAGAGAGAGAGAGATAAGGGGGGGGAGACTCTTACCCACACTTACCCACTTTTTTTTTTTTACGTCCAAGCCTATAGCGTCCATAGGCTTTAATCTTCCTCCCTTAGGCCTTTAAAGAGACAGAAAACTCAGAAAACTCAGAAAACTCAGAAAACGGTAACTATAAAAGGCAGCAGTTTGTCCTCTCATCTTTATGTCTAAATGAAGAACGGAGGAAGATAATAATAATAATAACAATATTTTTATTCTCACCTGAAGGCACACAGGAAAAGCAACAACAACATATTATATAGACATGAGGGAATGAACTTGAGGACTAAAGCAAATATAAGAAGGTGTGTGAAGGGAAAGGAATATAGGAAGGGAAAGAAAGGCTGATGATTAGGAGGAATGTTTTATATTAGTATATTATAATTTCTTTATATATATGTGTATCAATGTATTAGTATACTTTCTTTATATTATTTTATTTGTATTAGCGTACAGTTGTTATCAGTATTAATTTATAGTAGAGAATTGCTGTACTGTTTCCATATTATTTGTATAATTATTGATATGAATAAAATTGAATACTGCTAGAGATAGTCCTTGGCGTCCCAGTCAGGACTTTAGCACATCAACTCCCCTTCTGTTTTCAATGTATTAAGTTTAAAAAAAGAAAAAAAAAAAAGAGAGAGAGAGAGAGAGAGAGAGAGAGAGAGAGAGAGAGAGAGAGAGAGAGAGAGAGAGAGAGAGAGAGAGTGTGGAGAGACAAACACACAAAGACAGACAGACAGAGACAGAGAGATTAGGTAAAGTTAGGTTAGATTAAGAAAAGAATGGAAGGGAAGGATGGTAAGGATGAGGAAGCAGCTTTGGCAGGGGGCTTTGGAAGGGTAAGGCAGGGGGGGAAGGGAAGGCAGGGAGGGGAAAGGCAAGGGATGGAGGGAAGGAGTAGGAGTAGGAGTAGTAGTAGAATAATGGGTGAATAGTAGAATAGAAGGGTGTAAAGTAGTATATAGAAGGTAGTAAGGGAAGTCAAGGAGTAGAGAGTAGGGTGGAAGGGATTCTAAAGGTTATTGTTAAAGTGGTGGTGATGTGGATAACAGCAATGTTGCCTGAGTGGTGATGGTGGTAGTGGTGACAGTGGTGGCGATGGTGGTGTGGTGACGGTGGTGTTGATGTGATGTGGTGACTGTGGTGGTGATGGGGGTGTGGTGACAGTGGTGTTGATGGTGGTGTGGTGACTGTGGTGGTGGTGACTGGTGGTGTTGATTGAGTGGTGGTAGTGAGTCACTTTTTAAAGGTCACTGTTTTTTCTCTCTCTCTTTATCTCTCTCTCTCTCTCTCTCTCTCTCTCTTCTCTCTCTCTCTCTCTCTCTCTCTCTCTCTCTCTCTCTCTCTCTCTCTCTCTCTCTCTCTCTCCATCACCACCATTTTCTCTTCCCCAATCTCTCTTCCTCATTTCCTCATTTCCGAGAAAGAGAGAGAGAGAGAGAGAGAGAGAGAGAGAGAGAGAGAGAGAGAGAGAGAGAGAGAGAGAGAGAGAGAGAGAGAGAGAGAGAGATGCTTCCCTCTCCAACTTTTACAAGAGAGAGTGATTAAGGAAGAGGAGGAGGAGGAGGAGGAGGAGGAGGAGGAGGGGAGGAGGAGGAGGGCAAGGACAGGTGAGGGGAAGGGTGGGGTGGGTGGGGAGGGTGATTATCCTGTGCTATAAATACCTTTGTTTCTAAGGATGTGACGGAAGGACTTCCCTGCCTGGCCTGGGAAGTCCTTCGGCCCCTTATAGGTTGTGTGTTGTTTGTCTCTATCTTGTTGACGTGCTGGAGATACGCCTAAGTCCTAACCTAGTTTCTCTTAATTTATTCTCCGATTTTTTGTTACATAATCCGTATTTTTTATTTTGGGGCTCTAATTTTTTTTCTTTGTTTATTCGCCGATTTTTTGTTACATAATCCGTATTTTTTAATTTTGGGGGTTCTAATTTTTTTCTTTTTTATATCGAGTTTTGTTACAAATCGTATTTTTAATTTTTGGTCTTTTTTTTCTTTATTTATTCTCCGATTTTTTGTTACATAATCCGTTTTATTTTTATTTTGGGGGGGTTCTAATTTTTTTTTTTTTATTCCGATTTTTTTGTCATAAAATAAGTTTTTTTTCGTTATTTTTCAAATTTTATTCTTTTGGTTTTTGACTTTTTATTGTTTTGTCTTTTTAATTTGACGTGTTTCTGTTACTCTTTTTTGTTTTTTTCTTCTGCTTGTTATATTTATTTTGTAATTGTAGCAGTTTTGTAGTTTTTTGTAATTTTTGTTTTTTTTGTTTTTTGAAGTTTTGTAGTTGTGTTAAAGTTTCGATTATTTTTGTTTTTATTTTTATTTTAGTTTTTATTCATTTTTATGTTTTTGTTTCGATTAGTTCATTTTTATGGTTCTGATTATTGTCTTTTTCCTATTATTTTTCTCACTCACTCACTCTCACTCTCTAACTCACTCACTCACTCACTCACTCACTCACTCACTCTCTTTTTTCTCTCTCTCTCTCTCTCTCTCTCTCTCTCTTTCTGCTTCTCTCTCTCCTCCTCTCTTCTCTCTCTCTCTCCCTCTCTCCTCTCTCCTCTCTCTCTCCTCTCTCTCTCTCTCCTCTCTCTACTCATCTCTACCTCACTCACTTCCTCACTCACTCACTCACTCACTCACTCACTCACTCACTCACTCACTCACTCCTCACACACAAACTCTCTCTCTCTCTCTCTCTCTCTCTCTCTCTCTCTCTCTCTCTCTCTCTCTCTCTCTCTCTCTCTCTCTCTCCTCTCTCTCTCTCTCTCTCTCTCTTCTCTCTCTCTCTCTCTCTCTCTCTCTCTCTCTCTTAAAAGG
>JACEEZ010006056.1:45000-55000 GCA_016584305.1 Chionoecetes opilio | reverse complement strand
ACCCCTCCCCCCTCTCTCCCCAAAAGCCCCCAATAACCCTCCCCCCTCAAAAAAATCTGGCACCCTTGTGAAGAATTGCATCTGTCTTGTGCTTCTCTTCCTTTGCTATGTCTCTTCTATTCTCCTTATCTGTCCTTCTCTCTATCCTCTCTCCTCTATGTTCCTTCTATTTTATTATCCATCCGTCGTAGATATTCAAGATGAACCGTGATACAATTTGTTATTATATTTATGTATCATCACTTTATACTATATATTACTTACATGCATACTACATCATAATATATACTTTTTGTAATCCACAGATGACGTAATAAACAGCGAAGACTGTACAACAATACAGTGAGTTTTTATATTTGTTACAGAGATTTTTTCCTTTTTTTCCTTCTTGCTCTCTTTGTTGTCAGATTTTTCTCACACACACAAAATGACCTATTGTTTTCATTTTCTCACCATTTCCTCACATTTCGATACCGACGTTGTAAATTAACACCTCCTTCCTCACCCTCTTTATCCCCCTAAAAGTCCCAATAACCTCCCACCTCAAAAATCTGGCACACCTTGTGAAAATGCCATTGTAGTTGAATTTTCTTATCATTCTTATGTTGTCATCCTTATGCTATGTCCTGTTTATGCCCTCCTACCCTCTTTTGTCCTTCTATGTCTTTCTATGCCATCCTTATGCTATGCCTCCTATGCCTGCTATTTGTCCTATGCTATGTCTTATGCTATGCCATCCTTATGCTATGTCCTTTGGCTATCACGAACACTTGTTAAATTCAGTGGTGATGTGCAAGAGGTTGAGGATCACGATACTATTGATAGAAAATTATGTTCTTTCTTTTTATTTTTCACTTCCTTGCTTCAATTTCCTTCACTTTTTTTTATTCTTCACTTCTATGTTTTCATTTTTCTCACACTTTTTAAAACTTATTTGGCTTTGTTACTTCCATTTTCTTCACTCACTTCTTTTTATGCATCACTTCTTATGTTTCCATTTCCTTCACTCACTTCTTTTTATTCATCACTTCTTTTGTTTCCATTTCCTTCACTCACTTCTTTTTATTCATCACTTCTTTTGTTTCCATTTCCTTCACACACTTCTTTTTATTCACTTCTTATGTTTCCATTTCCTTCACACACTTCTTTTTATTCACTTCTTTTGTTTCCATTTCCTTCACTCACTTCTTTTTATTCACTTCTTATGTTTCCATTTCCTTCACTCACTTCTTTTTATTCATCACTTCTTTTGTTTCCATTTCCTTCACTCACTTCTTTTTATTCATCACTTCTTTTGTTTCCATTTCCTTCACTCACTTCTTTTTATTCATCACTTCTTTTGTTTCCATTTCCTTCACACACTTCTTTTTACTCACTTCTTATGTTTCCATTTCCTTCACACACTTCTTTTTATTCACTTCTTATGTTTCCCTTTCCTTCACACACTTCTTTTTATTCACTTCTTATGTTTCCATTTCCTTCACACACTTCTTTTTATTCATCACTTCTTTTGTTTCCATTTCCTTCACTCACTTCTTTTTATTCACTTCTTTTGTTTCCATTTCCTTCACACACTTCTTTTTATTCACTTCTTATGTTTCCATTTCCTTCACACACTTCTTTTTATTCACTTCTTATGTTTCCCTTTCCTTCACACACTTCTTTTTATTCACTTCTTATGTTTCCATTTCCTTCACACACTTCTTTTTATTCATCACTTCTTTGTTTCCATTTCTTCCACACTTCTTTTATCACTTCTTTTTTCCATTCCTTAAACCTTCTTTTATCATTTTTGTTTCCATTTCCTTCACACACTTCTTTTTATTCACTTCTTATGTTTCCATTTCCTTCACTCACTTCTTTTTACTCATTTCTTATGTTTCCATTTCCTTCACACACTTCTTTTTATTCATCTTCTTTTGTTTCCATTTCCTTCACACACTTCTTTTTATTCATCACTTCTTTTGCTTCCATTTCCTTCACTCACTTCTTTTTATTCACTTCTTATGTTTCCATTTCCTTCACACACTTCTTTTTATTCATCACTTCTTTTGCTTCCATTTCCTTCACACTTTATTATTTTATTCGTCACTTCCTTCGATGAACTTCCTTCCTTTACACTTTTTGTATGCTTCGCTTCTGTTACTTCCACATTTCTTCTATTTCCTCCACTCATTCGTTTTTATGTTCTCGTATCACCTCCTTTCCTACAATAACTATTCTTGCACCACATCATAAGAACATAAAAACATAAGAACATGGAAGTAATTTACATCACCTTGCAATAAAGCGATAGCACCTTGGTAAAACACTATGCTGTCACACTTATCTCCCTCCATTCAGTCACCACTCTTATTAAGTTAATATCCGTGTTTACAAAAGATCTAATAATCCGGTATATAGAGATGGATCCGCCGAAGCACGGATCCTACTACCTGTATTGTGTTTATAACCGGTTCTGTTGCTGACTGGAGTTGCTCAATGGGCCTGTTGTTGTTGTTATTTTTGCTGTTATTTAATCTGTTGCTGCTGTTTTAGTTGTTGTTGTTGTTATTGTTGTTTCCTATTCGTATTAATTTTTCTTACAGTGACTTAAGTGGCATGAGATGTATCTGGACCGTCTCTGAGGGTAATGTGAAGGCCAGAGGTTTAGGGAGTTTCTGTATAGGGTTCGAAGTTAACTACGTATCTATCTCGCTCGGTCTCCGCTGCAAATGGGTTTTACGTTTTCTATAAACTGCATTGGAAGCTGTGGAATGATAATTACGTGCTTTTACGGAGCCTGAGTGTGTGTTGTTGTTATGTGTGTGTGTGTGTGTGTGTGTATGTGTGTGTGTGTGTGTGTGTGTGTGTGTGTGTGTGTGTGTGTGTGTGTGTGTGTGTGTGTGCAAGGTGAGGTAAAGGGCATGCATGACAAAGCCTTGAGCAGCCAACCTCAGGAAGCTCGCCTAGCCGGTTCATCGTTCCGGTTTGTTGTTATGCACAGGTGTGTCAGTTGTGATAGGCGCGCGAAGGTAACTTGAGCCGTGTTGTATTAACATAATATAAATCAATGTCTTTCACTTGAGCTACAATAAAGGAAATCTGGTAGTAATTATTTGAGAAAAGGACATTTAAATGTTATAAAAAATAATAATAAAAAAAAGGTTTTTTTTTGAGATACTGGGTATTTTCGCGAAAGTCGGTAGGGTACGCAATGGCGGATCGAGGGGCTGGCCACTAAGGAAACAAAATAGAAATGTAGATATGGAGAAGGAACCATACGAGTGTAGCTCAGGCCCTGTAAAATACAGCTAGGTAAATACAATTAGGTAAACACACACACACACACACACACACACCACACACACACATACACACACACACACACACACACACACACACACACACACACACACACACACACACACACACACTAGTCAACCACTTATAGAAAACGTAGTGATTAAAGGAATAACGACATCAAATTACTAGGAAATAGACGTCCACACTAAAGATGTGTCTTGGAACGTGTCCAAGCTCGCACAGGCTAAAGTCAATTTTTAAATACCCTCACCTTAAAATACTGTCTGTCTACTAAAAGTAAAGTAACCAGTAAAATAATATTACTTAAGATTACAAAAAATATTACTTAAGATTACAAAATATTTCTTAAGATTACAAAATATTACTTAAGATTACAAAATATTACTCAAGGTTAAGATACTATTACTACTTCTACTTTAACTACCACCACAACCACTACCACCACCAATAGTGTTACCGCCATAAAACAGCTTGGGCTCGCTAAATAATTACCTACACAGGCGCCCCGAAGCACCACCACTGGAAGCTCTCACTCCTCACCCTCGCCTCGCCCTAACCACCGCCCCTACACACGCTTTACCACCTCGCCCTGTCATCCTCGGCCCACCGTCATCACAGCCCCACACCACAACACCCACCAATTACACCCGCTAGCTTATCTCATCAATTAAAAAGCGGGAAAATTAAATGAGACGGTTGTGGAAGGGAGCAGTGGTCTAAAGGTGGCCTGCCTGCTACTTCTTAATAATCACCTGGTGGCGTCAACACCGAACTGGGGCCGCGAGCTGGACCAGATACCATCTAGAAATGTTGGCAGGAGTGAGAGAACGCTGCCAACTTGCACGCGAGGAGGAAAAGGGAATCAACGCTGCTAGACTAAAAACAACAATACGTAGGACTGTTTGGTTTTTGGTTATAACCAGTAATGGGATTCAGCCGGTTCGCACCGGTTCGTAAGAACCTGTTCTTGGAATTTCATTAATCCCGAGAACCGGTTGTTAGCTTAAATCAGGGGTTCTCAATCTTTTTTCCCCATGGACACCTTTTACTTATAACTTATTTTGGTAGACCCCTCATAGATCTGTTATTGGCTTTTGATAGTAAAAAACACGACTAAAACCAGATTTGATGTCGGGTGGAGCCGAACACGGGTTCAAGACGAACATTAGCTATATTTCCCAAGTTATTTGGAGTTGGTAACACTGAGTCTCAGTGAGGAAGGGGAAGGGAATGTGGCATCACTGATTCGAACGTTTTGTTTACATCTCCATTTCTGGTAGGATTTTAGGTTTTTTTGAGGCTGTAGTTATTATTTTCTGTAGTCACGCCTCACGACATAAGGAATGGTGATCTTAAATATGTCAAGATCACTTTGATAACCGTTTGAATCTATAAATATGCCATATATAGGCATAGGGCCGAGACACAAAATAAGCCCAATAGTTTCGATGCATTCTGATCAGCCGTGTAGTTATTGCCAGCATTGTAGTGCTGATGGGTGGGCTCAAATAGAACAAAAAGTGGAAGAGGCAAGTCTGACATGACGAAAATGACTGTGGTAGTGAGAGAACCTGTTCTTAAAATTTTTGAATCCCACCACTGGTTATAACCCCTGTAGGTGTGAAAGAGAGGCATGTATTCATCTAGTTGTATTTTACAGGGCCAGAGCAATGCTCGTGTGGCCCCGTCTCCATATCAACATTTTTATCATTCATCCTTAGTGCTTTGTGTTGGCCGAAGCCAGCACCCCGGAGAGCAGGTCACAAACCCCGGCTAACACCCGGTACCCATTCACTGCTGGGTGGACAGGGGCTCGGGTTCTAAGGAAACAACCCATCTGTTTCCGCTCCGCCCGGGGATCGAACCCGGGACTTCTCGGTTGTGAACCGAGCGTGGCTACGTGCGTGTGTGTGCATTGGTTTTGAGGTGAAGAACAAGAGAGCGAGGAGGAAAAGGGAATCAACGCCGTTAAAATAAGAACAACAACACGTAGGACTGTTTGGTTTTTGGTTAAAAAAACCTTTTTCTAATTCTCTCTCTCTCTCTCTCTCTCTCACTCTCTCTCTTTCACGTAGAGAGAGGAGGGAAAGGAAGAGAGAGAGAGAGAGAGAGAGAGAGAGAGAGAGAGAGAGAGAGAGAGAGAGAGAGAGAGAGAGAGCCCATGAATGGCGGTACCCTCTTAATACAGAGATCCTACTGGGTGACTCCCAACTCAAGCTCAAACTCAGGAGTGGGCGGAGCCAAGCGGCTGGAGCTCGCTTCGCTCGCTTGGCCAATAAGCAGTTTTACGCGTATAATCTGTAAATAAAAATACATTAGACATACATTAACGCTTATTTGTTTCTCAGATAGTGAATAGTTCCTGCATAAATGAGTTAAGAGACGAAATATAACCTTCTGTGCCAAATTTCTTCCTTTGCGCCTGTAGCCTCCTTGCCCCCATTCGTGTAGTAAACATTTTACAAGCCTATATGACAGATTCACCAATCTATTTAGTACCAAAGAATGATTTCGGCTGAAATAGATGTCCAAGCGAGCGAAGCGAGCTTGGACAATAACATATTTTCAGTAATACACAATCTGGCAAACTTTACAGCAACATCCTCAAAGCTTCTTTAATAACCCATCAACCGCATATTCCCACAGCCATGACTTGATTCCCATGCGTGTTAAAAAATAATAATAGAATAACCAAATAAATAAATGCTCGAATATACAATTAAAACTTTCCAACTCAACTTAAAAACAAAACAATAAATACACGTCAGTTATCCATCTATTCCAAATCACACTATGGATTAACCTGATTCGCATAAATATAGGTTTAGATTCCCTTGTTCCTCCGATCCAATTCCTTCTAAATTAGGAATGATGTGTCGTGATGGGAGTATAAGTCGTATTTCCCAAGATCAACTGACCATCTATCAATTATCACCAATTATCAACTACATCATCTATCAATTAATAATATCGACCATTAAAAGTCAATTGATCTAGGTATTTCCAATCTATCGTTACCTCAAGCTTGGTCGATTAAATAAACTTCTTTCTTTCTTTCTTTATTTGAATTCTATAATCGACCAAGACCTCAAGTAGCGTAAACAGATTCATCGTCGTATTCGGAATTCCATCGCAGTCCTAAAGCTTCCCGGCAGCCTTGATCAGCATGTATGTAGGGGGGGGGGGAGTAGTGTTGGGGGAAAGGTGGGGGGTCTATCACAACCCCCCATAGGAGATTAGGGGTTGTGTTGTGGGTTGTAGATGGTGTGGAGGAGAGGAGGGGAGGGTAGAAATGATTGGTCCAGGTGTGTGGTGTTTATGAGAGAGAGAGAGAGAGAGAGAGAGAGAGAGAGAGAGAGAGAGAGAGAGAGAGAGAGAGAGAGAGAGAGAGAGAGAGAGAGAAACATACCACCCACTCCTACCTTTTGTTTTTGTTTACTGCCTTTGAAGTTGGGAAGCAAAACTAATCAACAAATGAATCCTCTGTCAGTATACAACATGACTTTTCTTTCCTCCAGTATCATTTTTCCCTTCATCTTTACACTACCCAATTTTTTTTTCTCCCTCATAGTTCATTTGCGTTTTTATACATTTTTTGTCCTGCCACCGCGCTAGGAAAACAAGGCAACAATAGTAAATTAACAGCCACTATTGTATTATTGTGTTTGTATTTGTATTGTGTTTATTATTTATTTAGTGGCGTCAAACCAGTAAGACGCCTTAATCGGCGAGGGACGAGCGAGCCCGTAGAAACCCGCCGCACGTGCGCACGTGCGGCGTCACCCGGAGTTTGACCTGTGTGACATTGCTAGGTGTGTGGTCTCAAACCACACACCAAATTTCAACTTAGTCGGTACAGCCGTTTCTCAGCTATAGCAAGATAGCGTTGTCTGACACCCCTCACGCGGCACGCGCCACGCGCCATGCTGACCCCTCACTTGAGACAAAACATATCAAGCACAAAAGGGATTGAATGGGGCTATCAGATGGCGAAGACCGCTTGTCAATCGGAAGCGGGATTCCAAAGATATAAGCTCCTGAAAAGCGTGACGGTCGGGCCGGGCCGGGTCGGCCGCTTAAGTGAGAAAAATCCCGTATCCACCGAAGACTCACGAGCGCTTCGCGCTCGCTCGTAATAAGGGAGAAAGAAAGTGAGTGTTAATTTTTATGTATTATTATTATTTGTATAGCCGAAGCTTATGTATACCGAGAAATGTAGCGATAACTTTTTATATATATTTTGTTGTTGTTAGGAATGTTAGCATGTACGTTGGAATGACTGTGTGTATATTAAAAAATATAATTCGCTTCTACTGAAGGTGAAAAGCCTTCCATAGTAGGCTACCAATTTTTTTTCTGCCTTGTCAGCATAATTTTATCTTTAATCTTAACCCAACGCTGATTTTTTTTAAATTTTTTTTTTTTATACATTTTGAGCTCAAAGTTATCTGTAATGTTTCTTATGTCTGATTTTCTGCTATTTTCATTATTCATATCATTATTATTATTGTTATTGTTATTATTATTATTATTATTATTTTAGTCAAGCTGGAGAGTGAATGATAATAACAGAGTCTAAATATTTTGAACTTTGGAAATGGAGTCATAATGATACAAATTACAAACAAACGCAGAATATCGTACTCGGTAAATCACGTGTTCTTGGTGTGGAATGGAGGAGGAGGAGGAGGAGGAGGAGGAGGAGGAGTGTCACCTGGGTCTTCCCCATCACCTGTTGGGAGTTAACGAAGCCACACTTATTGATACCTCCTCCTCCTCCTCCTCCTCCTCCTCCTCCTCCTCCGAGGAGGAGGAGGAGGAGGAGGAGGAGGAGGAGGACGACAGTGCCCCGAGTAAACGGTCACTACTACAACTTTTGACCTGTGACGGGCTGTGGTTCAGTAAGGGCCCTGTCAGTTAGTGACCACCATCGGGATTTATATACCAGGGGTCACTGCTGCAGGGGGCATTGAAGTGCACGGCGTCCTACTTGGAAAGTGCACTACCGCAGTGGATTGAAACGGAGCTGGGGTCTGATTGACTGCTATCTCCCAAGAAAGCGCCAGGCAAGGCTGCCGCACCACCCCTGAACTTCCACACTGAGCCTACACCAACACTACATTAGACCTCATAGCACACACAGATAGCCCCGAGTTAACGGTTACCACTACTACTCTCGACCTGTGACGGGCTGTGGTTCAGTTAGGGTCCTGACAGTTAGTAGTGACCACCATCGGGATTTAAGGTACCAGGGGTCACTGCTGCAGGAGGCATTGAAGTGTACGGCGTCCTACATGGAAAGTACACAATCCGCAGTGGATTGAACGGAGCTGGGGCCTGATTGACTGCTGCCTCCCAAGAAAGCGCCAGGCAAGGCTGCCGCACCACCCCTTGAACCTCCACACTGTGTTCACACCATTACAAAACACACATAACATGACCTATCTATCAAGCACTAAACCTACCCCCACAAACTAGTAGTAGTTAGCCATAGATTACAGCTTTCAACTTTCCTCACAAATTCCATGCAGATTTCCTATATTGCATGGTATCACTTCTTTTCCGGCCAGCTTCGGCTGGAGGGATGGGTGGGTGGGGAGGAGCCTTCTACTTCCTATCCTTTCTCTCTTATTATCTAGTTAGTGTAGTGTAGTTAAAGCAAACAGTCTTGTAAGGACCTATCGGTCTGTTGCTGTTTGTGTTTCCTTTGTATTCCTTTGTATTCCTCTATGACTTGTATTGATCACTAATGCTTCCATGTGTTAGTTTTATTTGCGTTTTGTGTTTAGTGTGTCGTGAGTTATGGTTATGTTTCTACGTCTCTCTCTCTCTCTCTCTCTCTCTCTCTCTCTCTCTCTCTCTCTCTCTCTCTCTCTCTCTCTCTCTCTCTCTCTCTCTCTCTCTCTCTCTCTCTCTCTCACCAAGGTTTTATTTTGAGTTTTATTATATATCCTACAGTGGTCTATGCCTGGCATTATTATTTATACCTGTGTAATATTTCATGTTTTCTTTAATTGTTAGGGTATTTAGAATTTTTTTTTTTTTTTTTCAGCTCACAATCTAATATTTTCCATGGGTCCTCTAAGAGCACTGCTCAATGGACCCGGGCATTCATGTACTGTGCAAATTTTAACCTCCACGATGTATATGTAATGCCAAATAAATATATCACTATCAATATCAATATCACACACACACATCCACCTCTCTCCCACTCTCCTCCTTCCTGCCTCTCTCCCACCACTCTCCTCCTTCCTGCCTCTCTCCCACCACTCTCCTCCTTCCTGCCTCTCTCCCACCACTCTCCTTCTTCCTGCCTCTCTCCCACCACTCTCCTCCTTCCTGCTCTCCCCTCTCCTCCCTCCTCTCCCACCACTCTCCTCCTTCCTGCCTCTCTCCCACCACTCTCCTCCTTCCTGCCTCTCTCCCACCACTCTCCTCCTTCCTGCCTCTCTCCCACCACTCTCCTCCTTCCTGCCTCTCTCCCACCACTCTCCTCCTTCCTGCCTCTCTCCCACCACTCTCCTCCTTCCTGCCTCTCTCCCACCACTCTCCTCCTTCCTGCCTCTCTCCCACCACTCTCCTCCTTCCTGCCTCTCTCCCACCACTCTCCTCCTTCCTGCCTCTCCACACTTTTCTCTCTGTCCTCTCAATAGGCTCCCATACTCACCCTTGCATTATGTCGAACCATAAG
>JACEEZ010006056.1:32500-42500 GCA_016584305.1 Chionoecetes opilio | reverse complement strand
TATTCCTTACACCACTAAGACTCAGGTAGTTAGTGCGGAGTTAATAGGAAGTTTTAAAAGGAGGCTAAACAATTTCATGGATGGGGATGAAAGATGGATGTAGGTAGTGTTAAGTAACAGGAACTGCTACGTGTAGGTCTGACGGCCTCTTGTTGCTTCCTTATTACCTTATGTTATTTAAGACCAGAAACTTTCCTAACCTAAACCCATTAATGAAGTTGACGTAAGCGACTGTTGATGAAATATAAGTCAAAACAAGTACCAGGAAATAATAGTTACAAGCATTAACAAAATATAATACCAAAGTACGTCATTGATTTGCTGTATCGACACATATACCGAAGTCATACATAAAGGAGTGGTTCACGTAAGGATTCAACGCATTGATTCGGAATGCAATACTGGGTCGACGGAGATTATAGATGTGATATATTATACGATACTATTTGAAACCGTGACTGAGCCTCAGCGAAGCCCGTCACGACGCTCACGCTTCCGCCCCGCACAGGGAAGCGGGCGCAGGGCTGACCTAACGACGTGAAGGGACAAGGGATGCAGTCGAGTCTCGTGGTTGTGTGATCGACAGTGTTTTAGTGGAGTCGAAGAAGTGAAACAAACTAAAGACAAAAGAGAGAGAGAGAGAGAGAGAGAGAGAGAGAGAGAGAGAGAGAGAGAGAGAGAGAGAGAGAGAGAGAGAGAGAGAGAGAGAGAGAGAGAGAGAGAGAGAGAGAGAGAATTACAGTTTTCATTGACGATTGAGTTTCATGTGACGGAAAAAAGAGAAATATGAAATATGAGTACATTTGAATTCATATTTCATTAATTTAAAATGAATGAAATATGAAATATGAAATAGGAGTGAACTGTGTCTTATACACTGACACAGGCAAGTGAAAGGATGTATAACCATGTGTACATATTTGTAGTGTACAGGTGAATAAGAAAACGTACGTGGTGCCATAAAAAAACTGATATACTAGAAACATTGAAAAAAAACCAAGAAAAGCATTACGATCTTCATAGTACACCAAAACGAGGAGAACAACATACCATAAACATTAAAAAAAAAAGCATTACGATCTTCATATTATTAAAAAACGAATATGATAATGTACCAGAAACATTAGAAACAGAAAAGAAAAGCATAACGATCTTCATAAAACACACAAAACGAAAAGAATAATATACCAGAAACATAGAAACAAGAGAAGAAAAGCATTACGATCTTCATAATACACCAAAACGAAAAGAACATTATTTCAAGGACGCGTTTTCAAGAGGTCGCGATGAGTAGGTGGTGATGGTGGTGGTGGTGAGGCGAAAGGAAAACTGATATACTAAAAAAATAAAAAAATAAATAAAAGAATAGCATTACAATCTTCATAGTGCCCCAAAACGAAAAAAACGTAATCAAAGGGTATCCGTTTTCAAGAGACCGCGATGAGTGGGTGTAGTGGTGGTGGCGGTGGCAGTGGTGGTGGGTGGAAAGGAAAATGATATACTAAAAACATAAACGAAAGCATTACAGTCTTCATATTACTAAAAAAACGAAGAGAACCTAATCCAAGGACTCGTTTTCAAGAGGTCGCGATGAGTGGGTGTAGTGGCGGCGGTGGTGGTGGTGGTGGTGAGGCGGGCTGAAACAAGGAAGATACAAGAGATAGATACTCTTCTATGTTCCTTGTAGCTTAGGGTGGTGGTGAAGGCGTCATGTATTCCCGCTACTCCCGCCGCCCTGACGTGGCTCGGGTGCGGCGGACGGCGGAGAGCGGCTTGAGCAGCGCCCTGAAATGCGTGTCCACCATTCTGACAACACTGCTCAGGTTCTCCAGGCAAGGTCAGTGTGTGTGTGTGTGTGTGTGTGTGTGTTTGTTATTGCTTTTTATCCTTTTTACTGCATCATTAGAACATAAGAAAATAAGGAAGTTACAAGAGGCAGTGAGACCTACACGCGGTAATTCCTGTGAATCATTGTATCCCAAAACTACCAAAATCCAAAACAAAAATCGACAAAACACCGTAAAAAAAAAAGTTCCAAAACAGGAACTACCACGTGTAGGGTCTCACGGCCTCTTGTAGATTTCTTATTTGATTATGTTCTTCTCATGTTCTTATCCCACTGTCCATAGCGCGCAAATGTAGCTACACTGAATATTCTTTTTCGGGGCAGTGAAGCCATAGAAAAACCAAGGAGTCATTTTTGTCATCATAAAGTGTCTTTAATCCATACCGTGACCTTGCATAACCGCGTGACCTAACGTAGATAACAGTAAAGTCGCCAGGACAACTTTTTTGTTTTGTTTACAGACGTGTGGTGGCGTTAATACTTACATTTCTACATCCATAATTTCAGGAAAGTTAGAAGGGGCTATCTGGAGAGTCTGTGTCATTTTATGTCTTCATCTGTGTCATATTAGGGCTATAAATGAACAAATTACAAAAATATCTACAAAGCGGCTACCAACAGTAGAGTCGCCATCTAGTGTTTATTTACTGAGTGTCCTACCGCTGTCGTCGTCGCCCGAAAAAAAAAACGCGTAGTTAATTTTGAAACCGTCTATACTCGCAGATACAAAGCATAAAACAACGCTGAAACAGTGTAGATTATACAGTCATGATATAAACTACTGTGTATCATCTTCAGTAGCACATAAAAATCAGTAGTGATGCTATAATTCGTAATATTTGGCGGCTGGCGACATCACTGCAGGTGGCGACTTTACTGTTATCTACGGTAGAATACGCGTGTCACTCATGACACTCAATATGTTGCAGTCTGTCCGTCCCGCTGGTTGGAAAAATAATATAATAGTCTCGCTTTGATCTCCATTTTTTATATACTCTTTATCAAAGAAAACTTGCTTTAATGGGGTTTATTGATAAATTCATACTGTTGGTGTGAGCTTTGTAATATCATTACACTTAGGTAGCCTGAGGGAGAGATATGTATCAACGTTTTGGCGATAAATTAAGCTTGTAGTCAGAAAAAGGGATAATATAACAATCTAATTCAAACTATTTTGCTTACTTGTCGTTCCTATCTTCGTCAACGTGATCAGAATCATAAAGTTATAAGACCAATAAAATTCAGATAACATCAATAATTTCACCCTTATCACCTTGTTTATCAGCGTCCTTCATTTGCCCTCAACCTCCCCTGGCCTTTCCTTAGCATCTCCTTGCCTTTCATTCCTAGTAGATTACAGGAACTAGTCCGAACTACCACATGTAGGTCTCACGGCCTCTTGCAGCTTCCTCCTTTTCTTATGTTCTTTTGTTCTTATGTTAAAAGTCTTCCGTTCCTTATTAACCTTCCAGCCAGCTTCACAAACAATACTAGTCTTGTAACTTTACGGTCTGCACAAAGAATAAATTTTTCCTTTGTAATTCTTTTATTTCGTTGTTTCTCTCTCTCTCTCTCTCTCTCTCTCTCCTCTCTCCCTCTCTCTCTTCTCTCTCTCTCTCTCTCTCTCTCCTCTCTCCTCTCCCTCTCTCTCTCTCTCTCCCCTCTCTCTCCCCCCCTCTCTCTCTCTCTCTCTCTCTCTCTCTCTCTCTCTCTCTCTCTCTCTCTCTCTCTCTCTCTCTCTCTCTCTCTCTCTCTCTCATCCTTAACAGACTTTTCCATACGTCTCTCTGGTACTCGAACTTTTCCAAAATTATCAATTAGACTATGGCGATTATTCCTGAAAAAAATGTTAACTTTGTTCGTTAATTAATCTTCTGTGGAATTTTTCTAACTTTTCATAATGACTTTTTTTATACGACCTCTTGGAAAGCATGTTATATAAGTTGATCAGTGATTCATTTTTTTATCTTTTTATTTAAACAGTTATTAATCACACAGATGACTTAAAAGGTAGATAAGTTAAGGCAGTAAATATTCAGAACTGTGAATGCATGTATGTCGGTTCTCCTCATATCCAGGGATGAAGTTAACCCTTTCACGCCCAAGTCTTTCCTTTGCTAAAAAAAAATGTCTGTTAGCCATAAAATTACGAAAAGTAACTTAATATATCAAATTAGTTAGTGATAAAGGCTACTAAACAGGTCATATCGATAAATATATGCTTATATTCACTAAAAATCGTCCAATGGTAGACAAATTACAATAAAAATGACGTTCTGGGTCTCACGGAGTTAATGGTTGGAAGAGTCTTATTTAATCTCCTGTTGTCAGTTTTAATCGCTTATTATCCGACTCGCGTCCATGTTAATATCCGGTTGTGTTTTCAAGGTTATTCTTTTTATTCGCTCCATTTATTTTGTGATGAAGCCCCGTGTCATTGCCTCCTCCTCCTCCTCCTCCTCCTCCTCCTCCTCCTCCTCCTTTTCTTTCTACCTCCTCTTCATGTTGTTCCCAAGGCTATAGGACTAAAGGAGCTCTCTCTACAGCTCTCTCTCTCGGCTTTGGTTGTTCCTACGTCTTTTTCTCGCATTTGTGTTATCGTTGATGTTATGCTATTCAGTCTCTCTCTCTCTCTCTCTCTCTCTCTCTCTCTCTCTCTCTCTCTCTCTCTCTCTCTCTCTCTCTCTCTCTCTCTCTCTCTCCTTTAATTATTCACACACACGCACGCACACACAGACACACACACACACACACACACACACACACACTTTTATGCATCTTGTCATTATTCTGATATATAAACGTTTGGAAGTTATGTACTGATGTGTTTTCACCTCGCTATTCGAGTGGGATGAGAGGAATGAGAGGGAAGGGAGAGGTAGTGAAAGTGTTATAGAAACTTAATACTGGAAGGGAAAGTTTGAGAATATTAGGTTACATTATAGTGATTAATATTTACCAGCTAACGGTGTTACGTCAAATTTGAGAGAAAAAACATGATGTCTTCGCTTTTCTATTGTTTTTTCCTGTATTAGTGAGACCGAAAATGCATTATGGCGGTAATAAATGTGATTGAGTCATCGAATACTTTGGTGCTGGTGGAGGGGGGAGGGGATAATAACATAATAATAATAATAATAATTTTATTTTCACCCGAAGGCATACAGTTAGGGGCGGGGAGGAGAGAGGGAGGGAATGGAAAGGTGAACATCAACGTCTGTATGATGTAAGGTGTGGGGGGGGGGGGCAGCTGGTGGGGGTAATAACGGGGGGGTCAAGGAGGGTGACGGGGGGCGTAGATAAGAGGGGCGGCGCAGGGCATGACACGTGTTGGTGGTGATGTTGGTGTTGTGTTGGGCAAGAGTGGTGTTTTCCTCGCTCCAACTGGCCGTACACCCTGCCTTCCATGGTGTTGAGGGAAGACCTGACCTTCTGCCGTGTCCATGCCTCCTCAGGAAACGAGAGAAAGTGGCGCTGCTGCTGCCTGGAGTGAGGGAAAGTGATGAGTACATGTGTGGGCCCCGGGAGCCACCACACACACACACGCAACACACACACGCGCGATCTCTCTGCTGGTTCTGCCTCACTGCTCCCGTCAACCCCTTGACTTGTGCCTCACCAAGACACTGTGGGACGTGGGTCTGTAGGGCATGTAAGGAACCAGGTGAGGCATCCTCGGACCTCGTCCTTGGCCTGAAGGAGCGAAGGATGGGTGGTGGTGGTGGGTAGGACGCTGGCAGGCCGGAGCGCGGTGTTGCAGGAGCCAGACGGGTGAGTCAGTATCAGCGCGGTGGCGTGTGGGCTGCCAGTCGCTTATTGGTGGTGATCGGTGTGGCACGTTACTCCAGCGTTCAGTCAGCTGCCCCGCCACTCCCCCCACGCCCGTGCCCAGGTGCTGACGACCGCTAGCCAGGCAGGTGAATAAGAAGGCCGTGCCCTCCGCGGTGATTCTCCCCCTGGGGCGGCATGGCGTCCCCCAGGGTGCCCTTACGAAACCCAGACTGAGGATTACACGTCCACCTGGCGTCGCTGGAATGTCTGCTGCAGCCATGAGGGAAAACAGTACTCGCACATGTGACAGGCGGTGTGTGTAGCGGCGCGAGTGTTGTGTGGGTGTGCGGGAGGACGTGAGTGCCGCGGTAGTGGTGTAGTGCAGAGTGGTGGTAGCAGTGTGTGTGTGAGGGCGAGGCAAGGGAGAGGCGTTCACGTCGCCGACTGTAGGCTGTCACCCGCGTCACCTGCTGCGTCAGCCCCGCCACCATGCCACAAGGTAGGCTACGTGCGCGCGTGTGTGTCTGTGTTACGTTACGTGTGTGTGTACTGTGTAGTGTGTGTGTTTGAGAGAGAGGGAGGGGTCGGGAATGTGAATGTTTATCTCGTATCTGTTGAGCCGTGTGAGGCGTGTCGTGGCGCCTCGCACCACAACCTTATCGCCGCGTCCTGTGGTTCGCGATCCTCACACAGCTTACCGCCTTTCATATCTCTCTTCATCATCGTGGTTACTAGGCTGCTCATTTGCCCCTCCCCCTCTCCCCCTCACCCAACCCCCAACCCCATCCCTTCACCACGCACCATAACCCCTTCCCCACCCCCACCCCCCCAACAACTCATCCTCACAACACAACAAAGGCATAAAGAACCATCATCATCATCATACCCCTTTGCCTCGCTTTTCACAAAGGCAATTTACTCCTCGTTAAGTATACAAAGTTTACATTCAATCTTTTTTTCTTTCTTGTGTATGAAGTCCATAGTCGTGTGTGTGTGTGTGTGTGTGTGTGTGTGTGTGTGTGTGTGTGTGTGGTGCCCCGGAGGGTGATGGCGGGGGGGGGGGAGAAAGTGCGTGGGTGTCTAGAAATGAAATAAAATTCGTTGCGGCCGAGCAGGTGACTTGGACGAGATTACACACACACACACACACACACACACACACACACACACACACACACACACACTTTTTACGTAGTTCCTTTTCCTTTTCACCAACAGCTTTCATTTTTCTGCCTCCTCCTTCTCTTTCTCTTCCTCTTCCTCCTCTCTCTCTTCCTTTTCTACCTCTTCATCATTCAATTAGTAATATCAAAGGAATGAGTCCAATCATGTCTACCAATCACCCACCTAATCCTTCTCTCCCTAATCATGTGTGTCTCATTTTTATCACGAGCCAGCGATAATACACACACACACACACACACACACACACACACACACACACACACACACACACACACACACAACACACACACACACACATATTCATCCTCCTACAACGTCCAGCAATATGGTTGACAACAAAATATATGTGAGAACCGCAAAATATATTGTGAAAGTTAGAATACTGACACCACTCATCCTCCTCTTCCTTACCTCCTCTTTATCCTCTTCTTCCTTACTTCTCCATGCTTCCTTCTTCCTTACTTCTCCATGCTTCCTTCTTCCTTACTTCTCCATGCTTCCTTCTTCCTTACTTCTCCATGCTTCCTTCTTCCTTACTTCTCCATGCTTCCTTCATCCTTACTTCCCTTTCCATTCTTCCTTCATCCTTACTTCTCCATGCTTCCTTCGTTCTTACTTCCATTTCCATGCTTCCTTCATCCTACTTCCATTTCCATCTTCCTTCATCCTTACTTCCATTTCCATGCTTCCTTCATCCTTACTTCTCCATGCTTCCTTCTTCCTTACTTCTCCATGCTTCCTTCATCCTTACTTCTCCATGCTTCCTTCTTCCTTACTTCCATTTCCATGCATCCTTCCTTCCATTTCCATTCTTCCTTCATCCTTACTTCCATTTCCATGCTTCCTTCATCCTTCCTTCCATTTCCATTCTTCCTTCATCCTTACTTCCATTTCCATGCTTCCTTCATCCTTACTTCCCTTTCCATTCTTCCTTCTTCCTTACTTCTCCATGTTTCCTTACTTCCATTTCCATGCTTCCTTCATCCTTCCTTCCATTTCCATTCTTCCTTCATCCTTACTTCCATTTCCATGCTTCCTTCATCCTTACTTCCATTTCCATGCTTCCTTCTTCCTTACTTCTCTATGCTTCCTTACTTCCCTTTCCATGCTTCCTTCATCCTTACTTCCCTTTCCATTCTTCCTTCATCCTTACTTCTCCATGCTTCCTTCGTTCTTACTTCCATTTCCATTCTTCCTTCCAAATTCTCCTTCCACCTCTCGCACTCCTTTCCCTTTGCAAAGTATAATAATAATTTCCTTGTATTATATATGGGCAACATTACTTTCCCTGGTATGGTTGTTCGCTATTTCTGTGCATCATGATATTTAAGTATACAAGGGATGCGAGTAAGGCGGGGGGAAGGAGTAGAGAGATAGATAGAGAGATAGATATTGACCACAAAAATAGAAGTAAGCGATGCATATAATTTAGGTTCTGGTCCATATAAAAGGCATACAAACATTTGCAAAACATGATGACCTAACTTAACAAAACAGAAAAAAAAACATACTAGAAACTAAAAAAAGAAATGGTAGGATGCGAGAGAAGGAGTGGCTATGAAGTTTACATTTACTGACTTAACTTACTACCTTTTAAACTACATGTGTGCTTAATAACTGTTTGAATTATAAAAAAAAAAAAATGTCTAGACAGAGTTGGGGACAAGCTGGGAAGACTATCAGGATTGGGAGCTGTTGAGAAGACTATCCTCTCCTTCCTCCTCCTCTTCCTCTTCTTCCTTTTCCTCCTCTTCCTCCTCCTCCTCTCTCTCCTTCATCCTCCTTCTCTTCCTCCTCCTCCAGCCCCTGACTTCTCTCATCCTTCAAATTTCACTAGCATCGTCTTTTCTCCTCTTTCCTTCTCCTTCTTCCTCTTCCTCTTCCTCCTCCTCTCCTCCTCTTCCTTTTTCTCTTTCCTCTCCTCTCCTTCTCCTCCTCCTCCTCCTCCTCCTTCCTCTTCCTTCTCCTCTCCTCTCATCCCTCCCCTCCTCCTCTCCTCCACCCCTGACTTCTCTCATCCCTCGTCTCGCTATCTCTCCTCCTCCTCCTTTCCTCCCCTTCTCTCCTCTTCCTCTGATCTTCATCCCTAAGCTGCCTCGCCTCTTCGCTCTCCTCCTCATCTTCCTCCTCTCTCCTCCTCCTCTCTTTCCTCCTTCATGGCCCCTTAAATCTCTCGCTCTGTCCTCCAGCGTCTAGAGTTCTTTCATGATCCTTAAAGTCTGGCTGGCCTAGAACTCACTCTCTGTACTAGTTGCCTCCTCCTCCGTCAGCCTTTTTCTTAAATTTCTATCTCCTCTCTTCTGAATTTAAACCAGTATTAATCCACACAGATGGCTAACCCTGAGGCCGGAACGAATTCTGATTGTAATATGACTACCATTAGACGATTTTTAGTGAATATAAGTAATATTTTGTAGATATGACCTGTTTAGTATCCTTGTCACCTCACTTATTTGGTATATTTAGTTGCTTTTTCATAATTTCATGGCTAACAACAGACGATTTCATATAGCAAAGGAAAGATCTGGGCGTGAAGGGGTTAAACGGTTATTAATCACAGGTGGCTTAAAAAAAAGGTAGATCAGTAAATAAGTAGGTATAAGTAAGTAAATGTTCAGAATCACCTCAAGATGTGTCTCAGCCTTGTGTCGTCGCCCGGCCTGCTTTCGTGCTTGAGATCGTTAGGGGGTTTTTGTAGGTGTAATTTTGGGGCGTCTCTGCGTGGGCCGCGTCACCATTGCATTAGGGATGAGGTGACTTATAGGTTTTTTTATTATTGAATTTAGTTCTATTTTGGTTTGAGATTGTAATATAGAGAGAAGCGCATTCATTATTTTCCTACTGTTCCTCCTTCTCACTACAACCTTTATTCTGTTATTTGTAGTTTTTGTTATTCATTCATATATAGTCTCTCTCTCTCTCTCTCTCTCTCTCTCTCTCTCTCTCTCTCTCTCTCTCTCTCTCTCTCTCTCTCTCTCTCTCTCTCTCTCTCTCTCTCTCTCTCTCTCTCTCTCTCTCTCTCTCTCTCTCTCTCTCTTTTCCTTTTTCTTTTTTCTTTTAAATTTTTTCTTTGACTTTTTTTTATGTAGGCTATCAATATTAGGCTATGTATATTATGCTTTTTTGTTGCTGTGTATTCCATAGGGCGAAAAAAAAAATTATAGCTCATTGAATTATCTTTTTCTTTTATCCCTATCA
>JACEEZ010006056.1:0-27500 GCA_016584305.1 Chionoecetes opilio | reverse complement strand
GTAATAAGACTTGTACTGTATGAACTTTCTCTTTATCCTTTTGTCTATGGGTCGCCTTCCTTTACCTGTACCGTCAACAACACTATAGTCGCCACTGCACTATAGTGTCCCCAGGCGCCATATCTTACGAATTTTAGCATCCCTACAGGCTTGTATATGTGCCACTGAAGAGTCATGCACAGTAGTTTATATTATGTACATGTCTTCAGTGGCACATACAAATCTGTAGTGATGCTAAAATTTGTAATATATAGCGCCTGGCGACATTAGTGCAGTGGCGACTATAGTGTTGTTGACGGTAGTGATGAGGTGTGTCTTGCGTGGTGGAGTGTGATCGCGACTTTTTCCCCGGGTGTGCTCGGTGTAATATCAGCGTTGGCGTGGTGATGAATGGTTCTTTGTTAGTGATTAATGTCTCGTGACGCCCTATTTTTCATTCCCCGGGCGCTCAGATCTCTACCCATATTATTATTTTTGTTGTTATTATTATTATTATTATTATTATTATTATTATTATTGTTATTGTTATTGTTATTATTATTATTATTGTTATTATTATTATTATTATTGTTATTATTATTATTATTATTATTATTATTCTTATTATTATTATTGTTATTATTATTATTATTGTTATTATTATTATTGTTATTGTTATTATTATTATTATTGTTATTATTATTGTTATTATTATTATTATTATTATTATTTTTGTTGTTATTATTATTATTATTATTATTATTATTATTATTATTGTTATTATTATTATTATTATTATTATTGTTATTATTATTATTATTATTATTATTATTATTATTGTTGTTATTATTATTATTATTATTTATTTTATTATTATTATTTTTGTTGTTAGTTATTATTTTATTATTATTTATTATTATTGTTGTTATTATTGTTATTATTATTATTATTATTATTATTATTATTATTATTGCTATTATTATTATTATTATCATCATCATCTAATATTCAACTTAATATTTTTTCGTTTTCTTCTTGCATATCTTAGTTTTCTTCTTATATTTCTTATGTTTCTATCTCTTCCTTCTTCCTAGCATATTTTTCTTCTTCCTTTTCTTCACTTTTTTACTTCTTCTTCCTCTTCTTCATCTTCTTATTTTACTTCTTCCTCTTCTTCATTTTTTTCTTCTTCCTCTTCTTATTTTCTTCTTCCTCATCTTCATTTTTTCCTTCTTCTTCTTATTTTCTTCTTCCTCTTCTTCATCTTCTTATTTTACTTCTTACTCTTCTTCATTTTTCTTCTTCCTCTTCTTCTTTTTCTTATGGAGTAGAAGATAGTAATGATAAAGCAAATATAAATAAGAGGAAGGAATAGGAGGACATGGGAATAACGAGGGAAATGGAGTAGGAGGCGATAATAGAAAGTCAAAAGTAAGACTGGAAGGAACAGGAGGAAATAGGAAAGGTGCACTAACACTCCTCCTCTCTCTCTCTCCCTCTCCTTCTTTTTCTCCATCATCTCTCTCTCTCTCTCTCTCTCTCTCTCTCTCTCTCTCCTCTCTCCTCTCTCTCTCTCTCTCTCTCTCTCTCTCTCTCTCTCTCTCTCTCTGGAAACCCTTCGTCGTGGGAAACTATAGAAACCATTCGTGCCTCAGGACCTCACACACACCCACCCACCCACTCTCCCCTACCAACCCACACACACACACACACACACACACACACACACACACACACACACACACACACACACACACACACACACACACACACCAAAGAGAGGGAAAGCCAAAACTGCTGACGTTGGGAAGACGTTGCAAAATTATAGGTTAAAGGAAACGAAAGAAAATATGACGTGTGTGTGTGTGTGTGTGTGAGGTCCTGAGGCACGAAATTACGTTGGTTTCTATAGTTTTTCTACGACGAAGGGTTTCAGAGAGAGAGAGAGAGAGAGAGAGAGAGAGAGAGAGAGAGAGTCACCTTTCCTAAGTATACATTATACTTGGAACTATTGTGGTGTGTTGGGGCAGGGCGGAGGGAAGCGGGGCGGGGCAAGGGAAGCAAGGGGCCTTTGTTTACTTGGGAGAAACTACAAAACACTATACAAAGGAATTTGTATAGTGTATATTCTCCCTTGAATACAAAGGAAGAACAAAGTCAACAGACAGCAACATCCCTACTGGCCCAAACGAGGCTGCCTGTATGACTACTTTCTACCACTATAGTTTCTACGTGTTAGAGGTTAAAGAATAGCAAAGTTATAGACAGAGATGGGGGTGTAGGAGAGGGAGGGGTAGTGATTTAAAGGGATGGATTGGAGAGAGAAGATTGGAGACAGAATGGAAAATTGAATTGAGAGAGTGGGAGAGTAAGAGAGAGAGAGAGAGAGAGAGAGAAGAGAGAGAGAGAGAGAGAGAGAGAGAGAGGCTACACACTAAGCCTTTAAAAAACTACAGAGATGGCGAACATAGAGAAAAGGAAGGCAATAATCAAGACAAATGGAGAGAACAAAATGTGTAGTGGTATAAAGAAGAAGAAGAAGAAGTAGTAGTAGTAGTTAGTAGTAGTAGCATTATTATTAGTAGTAGTAAAGAAGATAGTAGTGGTGGTTATAGTAGTGGATGTGGAAGTTATAGTGGTAGTGGTGGTGGTTATAGTAGTAGTAGTTATCGCAGTAGTGGTAGTTATAGTGGTGGTGGTGGTGGTGGTGATGGTAGAGGTGGTTATAGTAGTGGATGTGGTAGTTATAGTAGTAGTGAAAATGGTAGTGGTAGTGAAGGAAGTGGATGTGATAGTTATAGTAGTAGTAGTGGTAGTGGATGTAGTAGTAGTAGTAGTAGTTAGAAGAAGTAGTAGTTAGTAGTAGGAGTTATAGTAGATGAAAAAAGGATTAGGAAAACAATTATATAAGAGAGAAGAGAGAGAGAGAGAGAGAGAGAGAGAGAGTGTCAACCTTGAAGTGAGAGGAAGGGACACAAGACTATATCCGGATTGTGGGAAAGATATCCGTTATCCGTTAAGAGAGAGAGAGAGAGAGAGAGAGAGATATTATGTTATTACTACCATGTTTTGATTTTTATTGTTATTCATGTAAAATTTGACGGATAAAAAAATAAATGTTGTATATATATATTCTAATACACGCGATATTTAGTATATGTTTAACGTAGCAAATGTTGAAAGTTTAGGAAATTATTGTGTGTGTGTGTGTGGAAAAGGGAAAAAAAATCAGCCGGTATTCCGTGATCTGCTTTTCCCCTCTCTCTTATCACAATATCCTGATAACTGTTAACCGATGATGATGGTCCTTGAAAACCACGTAAATCTCTCTTTGTTTTTACGAATAGAATGTTTCTTTATTTTTATTTATATATATATATATTTTTATACATATGGAATCGTCACTCTTTTAAAATACTCTTTGTTTATACGAATATGATAAATTTTCGAGAACCAAGAAATCTTTATAGGCCTCATAAATACATTTTTATCTATACGTTCATAATAAGTTTGAAATATAAAAGTGAATGTGTTTAAGTACATCATTTTTTTTGCGGAAAGATTATAACTCATTCAAGTAATATTTTTGTAAATATGTATTATACATTTTCTTCATAATTTTGTTAGTTTAATGTTTTATAGTATAGATACTATATCGATAATGTCTTTTTCTAGTAAATATATATTTTGCTTTCTTCATGTTTTATCTGATGTGAAGTATACGTAGTGTGTTTTGTGCAATATTTACGTACGCGCAACAAGGATTTGATAATATTGTGAATACTGGTGTGTGTGTGTGTGTATTCATCTAGTTGTATTTTAGTTGTATTTTACAGGGCCAGAGCGATATCAACATTTTTATCATTCATCCTTAGTTCTTAGTGTTGGCCGAAGCCATCACCCCGGGAGGCGGGTCACAACCCCCCGGCTAACACCCGGTACCCATTCACTGCTGGGTGGACAGGGGCTCAAGTTTTAAGAAGACCGCCCGTCTGTCTTCGCTCCGCCTGGGGATCGAACCCGGGACTTCTCGGTTGTGAGCCGAGCGTGCTAACCCTTACACTACGGAGTTCCCTCCGGAGTTTCGGAGTGTGTGTGTGTGTGTGTGTGTGTGTGTGTGATAACTGATAAGCAATGATGAAAATATTAATGATAAGTGTTGATATCCTTTCCATTTGACGTGGCTTTTTTCCTCTCTCTCTCTCTCTCTCTCTCTCTCTCTCTCTCTCTCTCTCTCTCTCTCTCTCTCTCTCTCTCTCTCTCTCTCTCTCTCTCTCTCTCTCTCTCTCTCTCCCCCCCCCCACGACAAAAAAACCCAGAAGCTAACATGACCTTCAGGTGACACAAATTAAAGGTCGTACATAATTGACCACACGGAGTCTCTTACATAAACATATCCTGCAACCTTTTTATATCCTCGCTTAGGTAATAACTCGTTTTTATGACGCTGAGACCAAGAACTTTTATACATACCGAGCATACTTTATCCCGAGATTAATTGACCATCTATCATTAAAATCGTTACAAAGTCAATTGATTTAGCTTTATCCTCCCTTAAAACCAGATTCTGTGTGTGTGTTGTGTGATTGTGTGTGTTTGATCTGGATTTTGTGTGTTTGATTCTTCTTTGATGTCTCTCATTCTTGTGCTCTCTCGTCTCGGTCTCTCATCCTGTCGTCTCTCGTAGTTCTCCTCTCTCTCTCTCGTCTTGCTCTTTCCTGCGAAAACGGAGTGCTCTGACTTCAGGTGCTTGTCGTTCTGTGACACTGGAGTCTCTACATAACTATCCTGCAACTTGTTTTATCTGCTTAGGTGAATAATGTGTTTTAATGAGTGAGTCGGAATTGTGAGTGTATTCGAGCATACTTTTATCGCAAGTTTGACATCTGTGAGTTTATCGTTAGTGTAATTGAGTGTGTAGGCTTTGATGCTTTTGCTGTAGGATACGTTTGTGTGTGTGTGTGATTGTGAGTTGTTGATAGTGTGTGTTGTGTGTGTGTGTGAGTTGTGAGTGTGTGTTGTGTGTGTGTGTGAGTTGTGAGTGTGTGTGAGTTGTGATTGTGTGTGGTGTGTGTGTGTGAATTGTGAGTGTGTGGGAGTTGTGAGTGTGTGTGTTGTGTGTGTGTGAATTGTGAGTGTGTGTGAGTTGTGAGTGTGTGTGTTGTGTGTTGTGTGAATTGTGAGTGTGTGTGAGTTGTGATTGTGTGTGTTGTGTGTTGTGTGAATTGTGAGTGTGTGTGAGTTGTGATTGTGTGTGTGTGAATTGTGAGTGTGTGAGTTGTGAGTGTGTGTGTTGTGTGCGATAATCAAATTTTTAGATAATAACTGTTAATGTTCAAGTTAGGAGACAACACTGTGGATCTCCCTTAATTAAGACCAAAACAAGAAAAAAAATGTAGGGGAGGAAGGGAGTGTTTGGGAAGAGGATTCTTGGTCATATTTTTTGTTACCTTGAACACCTGGACTTCCCGGGAATACCCAAGTAACCTCAGAGCTCAAGATCAACTTTTTACTGTTTAACGTGTCACATATTTCATCCCTTGTCCCTTTTTGTATTGGTAAGTTCCCGTTCCTCGTTTTTATTTTCCTATTTTCAGTCTATAGATTATATTAATTCATCACAACATTGTCTAGTTCTTTTTAAACTAATCATTCAGTATTTTTTTCTCACCTCAGTATGTTCGTCATGATTTTTTCAGGTTTTTTGGTTTATTGTTATGTTTGCCTGTGTTTGTCTGTCTGTCTGTGTCTCGGTGTAAAGAAAGAGGCAGGAAATGAGATAATATATAGAAGTGTTTCATTATGCTTCAGATTATATGCTTTTGCTTTCTCTCCTCTTTCTCTCTTTTTTTCTTGTCACTCTAGCACTTAATAAACTCTCTATACCTTTATATATCTCCTTAACATTGAAACCACTAATTTTTTAAACCCTTTCTCTAACCATTCACTTGTTATCCAAATTTATCTAAGATTAAAACCCCAAAACATACTATTTCATCCTCACACCTTACACACCTTATACTATTTCACCCTCACATCTTACACACCTCATACTATATCACCCTCACACCTTACATACCTTATACTATATCACCCCTCATAAGTTACACCCCTACCGTCACATCCCCCTTACACCTTCACAGTAGCCTACCAAGCCGTTCATCCATCCACCACTCTTTCCTCGTCACCTTCAGATGTTTGTGTTTACTTTTAAGCATCCCCATCCTCCGTCCGCCTTGTTTCCTGCCGCCTCGTGTCGACCCTCCTGTCTGTCTGTCCCTTTCCAACCTTCGTAAAATGTAAAATGTAGGTTAGGTTTATAGGTTAAGGAGAGAGAGAGAGAGAGAGAGAGAGAGAGAGAGAGAGAGAGAGAGAGAGAGAGAGAGAGAGAGAGAGAGAGAGAGAGAGACCCTATCTATCCCCAGAGACAAAACTGGTCATATGTGTCCTGCGTCGTGAGAGAGAGAGAGAGAGAGAGAGAGAGAGAGAGAGAGAGAGAGAGAGTGTTAGTGCGGGTTTTGCAATGCACCGGTAGTCATGCACTCTGGTCATGCATGGGTTGGAATAATCAGCCGGTTATCTTTCTTGGTTTTAATAAAGGATAACAACTAACTTTCATTCACTTGTAGTGTTCAGGAACTCTCTTTTTCTCTCGTGTTCACTCGCGTGTAGAATGTTCAACCTCTCACTGTCTCTCGCGTTCACTCGTAATGTTGGTCGTTGCCCACGGGTCGCGTGTGGGACTATACGCACTCAGTCACGTGTGTGTCTTACGTGGACCAAAAGTTATCTGCCTCAAGAATGAGACTTTTTCCACATCTAACCTATAACCATGACGTCACGTCGCGTCACGTTTTCGGGGACCTATTAGAGACAAGACATACAGTGTTCTCCCTTTTTCTTCAGCCAATCATGAAAGCCAAAGAACTGCTGAAACTACATTTTTGTAATCGGAACTTGAATCTTTTGTGATGACAAGCAGGAAGAATTATCGGTTTTACAAGAATTGTGGCGTACATTTTCTCGCTCTCTCTCTCGGTAATAAATCAATCTAGCTAACTTATTTCTATCCTTGTTCAGACTAAAACACCTATTACAGAGAGAGAGAGAGAGAGAGAGAGTAGTATTTATTATTGTTGTATTGTGTTGTATCTTATTGTCATTTGCATAGCTCGGATAACAGGATGAAGAACATGTTGTTATTATTATTATTATTGTTGTTGTTGTTATTGTAGTTTAATTGTATAAGTGGCGATACATAGGACTACATAGGAAGAACAGATACCGGGAGACCTATTGATATATAATGAGGGTATTTACTGAACTACATACTATGATACTAAATTCACTAAGTAAAGAGAAGAAGTTGTGTGGATACCATGTCTAAAGAGTTAGAGAACCGATAGTAAGACCTGAAGTAGTGGTGGTGTGTGTGTGGTGTGATTGTAAGCAGTTGTTTGGAGATTATTTGTACTTTTAGTTGTATTTTGCTTGAAGTTTTGTGTGTGTGTTGTGTGTGTCTGTGTGAGTTGCGAGGGTGTGTGAGTTGTGATTGTGTGTGTGAGTTGTGAGTGTGTGTGAGTTGTGTGAGTGAGAGTTGTGAGTGTGTGTGTGTTGTGAGTGTGTGTGTGTGTGGTTGTGAGTTGTGAGTGTGTGTGAGTTGTGAGTGTGTGTGTGTGTGTGGGTGGGTGTGTGTGTGTGTGTGTGTGTGTGTGTGAGTTGTGAGTGTGTGAGTGTTGTGTGTGTGTGTGTGTGTGTGTTGTGTGTGATTTTTGCCGTACATGTTTCTAGTGGATATTCAGGTATTGATTTCCGTGTATACTTAGTTTATAGTTTCTGTGTATACCCTGGTCCATACATGTCTCAGGTGTGGTAGTGGTGGTGGTGGCAGTGGTGGTGGTGGTGGTGGCAGTGGTGGTGGTGGTGGTGGTGGCAGTGGTGGTGGTGGTGGTGGTGGCAGTGGTGGTGGTGGTGGTGGTGGCAGTGGTGGTGGTGGTGGTGGCAGTGGTGGTGGTGGTGGTGGCAGTGGTGGTGGTGGTGAAAAAACCCTACTAAAGTAATAATAATGATAATAGGTAATAGTGCAAACAATTTAGTAATGATGATGAAAAATGCGTGAAATGATAATAGTGATGATAATAACAATAAAAGTTAATTAATGTTTGTACAATAAAAACAAAATACCACACAACATAAGATTCAGATGCAAAATTAAAACGAAATACTAGATCATTATATAACTCAGATAATAATTAACTTACGTCAAACACATATGATTAAAGTAAATAATCACTGAACTGAACTTATATTTTTTCCATTGATTGATTAAAAAGAAACAAAAAAAACACAACTATAAGATTCAGATACAAACACAACAAACAAAAATTTGATCATTATATAACTCAAACCAACTTTAGCATTAATTAACTTACGCCAAACATAAATAATTCAAGTCAATAACCACTGGACCTTAACTTAACTTATATAGTTTTCATTCCATCTCGTATTATTATTATTATTATTATCAGTATATTTTTCCTCGCATCCATGCACTCCCCTCTATTGGGTTGCACTGGACTCAAATAACGCTCGCTGATTGGCCAGACAAACGTAACCTGAGACCATCCTTGCTTTCTCATTGGACACCGTATCGAGAAGGGGGTGGTGGGAGGTTGGGGGAGGATGCTGGGGGTTAGGGAGGAGGTTGGGGTTTGGGGAGGAGGGGATTGGAGGGGAAGGTTAGGGAAGGGGTTGGGAGGTTAGGGTGTTTCAGGGTAAGTTGGGGGTACGTGTGTCCTTGGTTTTGTGTGTTCCCTTGTTGCCTTCCCCTCTTCCTCCCCCCTCCTCCTTCCCCCCTCCCTTTGATCTTGTTCTTCACTCCTCCTCCTCCTCCTCCTCCTCCTCCTCCTCCTCCTTTTCCTCTTTCGATGTCTTATGTGTGCTTGGTTTTAATTAGATATTCACTTGATTTCATATCCTCCTCCTCCTCCTCCTCCTCCTCCTCCTCCTCCTCTCCTTCCTCCTCCTTCCTCTCGCTCCTCCTCCTCCTCCTCCTCCTCCTTTCTCTCATCTCGCTCCTCTTCCTTCTCCTCTTTTCCGCATGTCCTACACTTCTTTGTTCGTTTTTTGTTATTGATATTTTATTGTATTCTCCATGCCTCTTCCTATTAAATTTTTCTCATTATATTTCGTCTGTCCTTGTTCTCTCTCTCTCTCTCTCTCTCTCTCTCTCTCTCTCTCTCTCTCTCTCTCTCTCTCTCTCTCTCTCTCTCTCTCTCTCTCTCTCTGTATCACAACTGCTCACCACTATCATCACCATCATCACCATCATCACCAATTTCATAACCATCACCACAACCACGGTCCCGAGAGAGAGAGAGAGAGAGAGAGAGAGAGAGAGAGAGAGAGAGAGAGAGAGAGAGAGAGAGAGAGAGAGTAGCCAATAGAGATGCTACACACACAGGATGTAAAACGTTCATACGCACACACGTACTCTCTCTCTCTCTCTCTCTCTCTCTCTCTCTCTTCTCTCTCTTCTCTCTCTCTCTCTCTCTCTCTCTCTCTCTCTCTCTCGCATATGAATCAACTAAACGAAAAGATCAATTTCTGATTATAATTATAGATGCATTTTTTTCCTATTTATTTATTCAATACACGTTCTCTCCCCTTCTCTTCTTACTCCAGTCTCCTCCTACTGTGTGTGTGTGTGTGTGTGTGTGTGTGTGTGTGTTCATCTAGTTGTATTCATCTAGTTGTATTTTACAGGGCCTGAGCAACGCTCGTATGGCCCCGTCTCCATATCAACATTTCTTTTTCTCATTCATCCTTATATTAGTGTTGGCCGAAGCCACCACCCCGGGAGGCGGGTCACAAACCCCCGACTAACACCCGGTACCCATTCACTGCTGGGTGGACAGGGGCTCGGGTTTTAAGAAAACCGCCCGTCTGTCTTCGCTCCGCCCGGGGATCGAACCCGGGACTTCTCGGTTGTGAGCCGAGCGTGCTAACCCTTACACTACGGAGTTCCCTCTGTGTGTGTGTGTGTGTGTGTGTGTCTGTCTGTCTGTCTGTCTGTCTGTCTGTCTGTGTGTGTGTGTGTGTGTGTGTGTGTGTGTGTGTGTGTGTGTATCAGGCATCTCCTATGTAGAAATTCCTTCCATGTTTTTCTTCTTTTATTTTTTGCCCTGCTAATAAAACTTGAAAATGATCGTTATGACGAACTTATTAAGAGCAAGGCCGTACCACTGGGCTCCTCCACCACCACCACCACCTTCACTACCTCTACTACTACCACCTCCACCACCACCACCACCACCACCACCACCACCACCATCATCACCTTCACTACCACTACTACTACTACCACTACCACATCCACTACCACTACTACTACTATAACTATCACATCCGCTTCCATCACTACCACTACCATTTTCACTACTACTATAACTACCACATCCACTACTATAACCACCTCTACCAGCACCACCACCACTATATATAGTAACTACCACTACTGCGATAACTACTACTACAATAACCACCACTACCATCTTCTCTACTACTACTACTACTACTACTACTACTACTACTACTACTACTGCTACTACTACTGTTACTACCACTAGCTGTCACTACCATCATCACCATCACCACCAAGCTCATTACTTTTACTTCACCACAACTGTTCACACCTGACTACATACCTGAGTGTGTCACCACTACACACACACACACACACACACACACAACTCTTTTATCCACCTCATCACCAGGAGAGTCACGCAATGGTCAGCATCACCTTTCTGTTGTGTGTGTAAGGCTGTGTGTGTGTGTGTGTGTGTGTGTGTGTGTGCCCTAGCGTTATTGCAAACACGTGTACACATACTTGGTCAATCAACTAGGTTTCGGTGTTGAGTTTAACCTTCGCCCTCTTTCCATTGTCTTACCTCACCACCACCACCACCATCACCACCACCACCACCACCACCACTACCATCACCACCACACACACTATCACCATCACACACCTGAAATATCCCCACCACCATCACACACCTAAAAATTTCGTACCACAAAAACTACCAGTACCGTTATCATCACTATATCACAATCACCATCACTACCACACACATCACCATCACTTCATCACACATCCATACATTACTATATCCCATTATCCACCCCATATATAAGTCACCATTACCTTTCGCCCTTCTCACCATTTCTCACCATTTGCTTCCCATTAGATTGAATAGACACATTTGGATAAGGAAGGAACATTAGGGTCGAAAATAGATGGAAATGCAAATGGGGTCGTGATATTATCTTAGTGTCATCTCTCTCTCTCTCTCTCTCTCTCTCTCTCTCTCTCTCTCTCTCTCTCTCTCTCTCTCTCTCTCTCTCTTTCTCTCTCTCTCTCTCTCTCTCTCTCTCTCTCTCTCTCTCTCTCTTCATCATAATCATCTGGTTTCTCTCTTCCTCCTTCTCCTCTTTGTTGTTTTGATGTTCTGTTTGTTCTTCATGCGAAATTATTGTTATGGTGATGGTGGTGGTGGTGGTGGTGGTATCATCATCATCACCATCGTCACCATCAATTTTACACAGACGCATTCACTTTCACCCATTTGTATTTCTCCATCACGTATAATCTACATAAGTAACAATTTTCACATGTTGCACACACACACACACACACACACACACACACACACACACACACACACCAAGCCTGCGGTGGAGCAACGAACCAGTCGTGTCGTAAGCTGAAGGTCACGTGCTTTCTAGAGAGAGAGAGAGAGAGAGAGAGAGAGAGAGAGAGAGAGAGAGAGAGAAGGGAACGAACCATCATCACCATCATCATTATCACGACGAAGGAGAAGGTGAAGTGTGTGTGTGTGTGTGGTTTAATGTTGTGATCGATGGTGAGGCTGATGTGAGACTTTTGTGATCCTCCTCCTCCTCCTCCTCCTCCTCCTCCTCCTCCTCTTCCTCCTCCTCCTCCTCCCTCCTCTCCTCCTCTTTATCTTCCTTTTTTATTATCTTCCTTTTATATACCATCATTCTTCTTCCTCCTCCTCCACCTCCTCCTCCACTATTCCTTCTATTTACTACTTCTCCTCCACTTCTATTTACTACTTCTCCTCCACTTCTATTTACTACTTCTCCTCACTTCTATTTACTACTTCTCCTCCACTTCTATTTACTACTTCTCCACTTCTATTTACTACTTCTCCTCCACCCATTCACATCACAAATTGACCAACCTTACCTCTCCTTATTTTTTCCTCCCTTCCATTCCCTTCCTTCATCCCATCTCCCTGACTCTAACGGTCTAGACCAGCGGTCGGCAACCTGCGGCTCCGGAGCGGCATGCGGCTCTTTCAAGAGACCTGAGCGGCTCGTGCCACCTACTTTTAAAAATGTCCAAATTAGCATAAAGAAAAAAATAAGGGAGAAAATAGTGGCATAGATAGCCGCATTACACTAGTGTAGGTGACCCAGGTCCTGGGTCTCTAGGAAAATATTGGCATGAATTCTTTTAGCTAATTATTATTATTATTATTATTATTATTATTATTATCAAACTGTATTTGATTATCTTGTCTGTGGGTATATTTAACTCCCATATGGTATTATGGAGGAGGAACATTTTACTGTTTGTAATTTGCATTCATAATGTACGTACACTGCGGCGCCATCAGCACCGCTGCCCTGCCAAGTTTGAAGAAACTGGCTCTTCTCGAATTCTGGGTTGCCGACCTCTGGTCTAGACTCTTAAACACCTACAATTAAAAAAAAAATGTCTCTAGACTCTTTATTAGGGTTTAATACTTCTGTATTCCTATTCTGTTTCTGTCCATACTTGTTACTTGTCCTTCACAATTAAGTCTGTCTCTTTTAGTGTTTTTCTTTACTTTTACACTTCACAGTCTACAGTGTGAGTAACCTCTTAACCCCTTCCCTATCCTACCTTGCCTACCCTACCCTTCCCTACCCTGCCTTCCCTTCCATCCATGGAGGTAGAATGGGTAGAATGGGTTCATACTTCCCCCAAGCTTCCATCCCTTCCAATGCCCTACACTCCGCACAACACAACAAGGGACCTAAGGAATACTTTTCATACCCTAACTAACCTAACCTAGCCTAACTTAACCTAAGAACCAAGGGACACTATTCCTACCCAAACTAACCTAACCTAACCTAACCTACAACTAACCAATCTGACCTAACCTAACCAGCCCTAACACACCTAAGTACTAAGGACACTATATTCATACCCTAACTAACCTAACATAAACTAACACACCTAAGAACTAAAAGACATTATTTAGACCCTAACTAACCTAACCTAGCTTAAACTTAACCTAAGAACTAAGGGACACTTTTCTTACCCAAACTAGCCTAACCAACCTAACCTAACCTAACCAACTAGCCTAACCAACCTAACCTAACCTAACAACTAGCCTAACCTAACCTAACCTAACCTAGCCTAACACACCTAAAAATGAAGGGACACTATTCAACTCTAACTAACCTAACTTAGGCTAGTCTAACTTAACTTAACCTACTAACCTAACCTAACCTAATAGCGTTAACAAACACATCAATCACTACCATCTTCATCATCAGTATATAAACATCGACTTAGCTGGGATTCATTCACTAAACTCTTCATAGCAACTAAACTGTTCATTACTTAGACTTTATAAGGTATGCGTGTTTAGCCTAGTAGCGACACAGCCTCGTCTCTTTAGGCCTATTCGAGTCTGAACTTTACGTAGGCCTAAACTATGGGAATGAACTAGGTCGGGAGGAGGAAGGAAGGTAAGCAGAAAATAATTACTCCCTAATATTGTTTTGCTGTTTCCCGCGCTACTAGTAATGATGAGAGAGAGAGAGAGAGAGAGAGAGAGAGAGAGAGAGAGAGAGAGAGAGAGAGAGAGAGAGAGAGAGAGAGAGATTACCACACACACAGGAATGATAAATAACACTAATAAAGAAAAAAGAAAAAAAACGAGACTACGAAGTTAACAAATAACAAACAAATAGTAACAAAGAAAGAAAAAAAGAGAATACGAAGATAAGAAGGAGACAAATAACAAACAAATAGTAAAGCAAAAGAAGAGATAAGATAAGATTTTCATCCTGTCTAGACACTTTGCAGGTACCAACTACAAGGTTATTGACTATACAAAGCGCCGCCACGTCAGCATGAACTAGGCGGACTCGAACCGCTGACCGAATGCACAGGGACGCTGCACATTGCGAACACACGTCTCTACCAACCTTGCCACCTGACGGGCCAAAAGAAGAGAATGAAGGACTAATAACAACCCTGTGATAATGAAGGAGTAGAGAAAGCAAGGAGAAGTTAACAAAGAAAATATCAAACAAAAAAATAACTAAGTAAGAAAAAAATAAGAGAAAGATAACTACCGTATGATAAGGAAGGAGAAGGTCAGGAGGAGGAGAAACACGCCCGCACAGCAACTAACTAGTATTCAATAACAAGATGTGAAGGGTCGAGGTCGTCACCAAGCCAACAACACGGTGCAAGGAGCCGTGATGATAATGAGCCCTTATAATGTGTCTTAGGAGGGTGACGGAGGGATAGAGATAGAGAGAGAGGGTATAGGGAGGGATTTAGGGATAGAGAGAGAGTATAGAGAGAGTATAGAGAGGGATAGAGAGGGATAGAGAGAGTATAGAGAGGGATAGAGAGAGTATAGAGAGGGATAGAGAGAGTATAGAGAGGGATAGAGAGAGTATAGAGAGGGATAGAGAGAGTATAGAGAGAGTATAGAGAGGGATAGAGAGAGTATAGAGAGGGATAGAAAGAGTATAGAGAGGGATAGAGAGAGTATAGAGAGGGATAGAGAGAGAGTATAGAGAGAGTATAGAGAGGGATTTAGGTATAGAGAGGTGACGAAGGGATAGATATATAGAGAAGGATAGAGAGATATAGAGAGTATAGAGAGGGATTTAGGGATAGAGAGGTGACGAAGGGATAGATATATAGAGAGGGATAGAGGGATATAAATAGTGATGTGTGTTATAGTGAAAGAAGGAAAGGTGGAAGGAAGGAGGGAGGGAGTGACTGGTGGAGAGAGAGAGAGAGAGAGAGAGAGAGAGAGAGAGAGAGAGAGAGAGAGAGAGAGAGAGAGAGAGAGAGAGGTCCGTCGTATTGTTTTCATGTAGAAGAGAAGGATGGAAAAAGGGAATTGGTGTTTTGCCGTTGGTGAGAGAGAGAGAGAGAGAGAGAGAGAGAGAGAGAGAGAGAGAGAGAGAGAGAGAGAGAGAGAGAGAGAGAGAGAGAGAGACCGCTTTGTTTGTGTGTGTGTGATGATAGATATAAACTGTTTGTAATGACGATCAGGTACAAAGATGTGTGTCAATATTATCATATGACGTGAACAACCACAGTATTGGAAAGGTTTACTTAGGTCTTTGGTTATACACACACCTGACATTGTAACTTCATGGGATTGAAGTGACAGGTGTGCCAGTTATTAAGTAAGTACTCAGGACACGCATGCTAAAAATACTGGTAATTATTGATGAATTTACGTAAAGTGTATTTGTAATTTAGTGATAATGGGGAAGCATATAAATGATACTTACGCAATAGAGTAATAGAAGAACGGAAATGAAGAGATATGATAACACACACACACACACACACACACACACACACACACACACACACACACACACACACACACACACACATACACACAGACCGCCTGAACGGCTCGATGAGTTAGGACGTCTGGCACCCTGGCATTCGTCTGGCATTCTGTGGTCAGGCGTTCGATCCCCTGCCCCGTTCATTCCCTGGGATTTTTCCACTGAGAAATTTGAGCGATTACTGTCCCCCTTGAGCAAGGGGATGGGGGTGTGTGGTGTGTGGTGTCCCAGCATTACCCAAAGTTCGGTAATAATGAACTTCAAGTTCCGTGTGCCGCGGAAAACAGAAGAAGCGTTGCGTGGTGCCATATGACCTCTGATGTCTGGCACATTCACTATTATATTCTACTATTCAAGCTCGCACCGGGAGGGTGAAACTGGCGATCGCGAGCCCAGCTCGCTCGGACAAAACCATGGGTGAATGACACACACACACACACTAGACTTGTCTCGTGATTGGCTCCTGGCAGGTTTCCAGTCGCCTCTCTTGAACCAATATGAGAGGAGGAGAGAGTTGCCGGGGTGGTTGCCTACTGTTGTCTAGCCCGGTAATATGTTGCTTAATGGCACGCAATTGATGGTGTTGTGTGATGAGTGTGTGGTGATGATTGTGATTGTGGTGGTGGTGGTGGTGTTTACATTGGGGGAAGGGGGAGTGTGGAGGGGGTGTGGTGATTTGGGGGAGGATGTAGGCGGGGAAAAGTGAGGGAATGAAGGGGTGAGGGGATGAGGGGGTAGGGGAAAATGAGTGGGTGAAGGGATGAGGGAGGCAGAAAAATACAGAAGAAAGTTGAGGAGTGAGTGGAAGAAGAGGAGGGAGGAGGAAGGGAGGGCATGAGGAAAAAGAAGAAGAAAAAAAGGAAATGAAAGGAGTAGAGAAGACAAAAGAAAAGAGAAAGAAGAAGAAGAGGAGTGAATGTGTGGGAGTGAACTGGAAGTAGGAGTAGAAACTAAGTATTAGAAAGGGCCGATCACTCCCACCTTCGTTCCTCCAGTGTTAATTCTGTGGCCTCGAAAAGTGTATTGGTCATTTTGTATATTTGTAAACAATGCGATGCGATGGTGAGTAGAAAGGAATAATATCAAGAGCTCACTACTTAATAATGGTGTGTGTGCGTGTGCGTGTGCGTGTGTGTGTGTGTGTGTGTGTGTGCGTGTGCGTGTGTGTGTGTGTGTGTGTGTGTGTGTGTGTGTGTGTGTGTGTGTAACAGGAAGAAGAAGAAAATGAGGAAAAGTAATTAGTGATAGTAAAAATATAATATGTTGAAGAGGAAGAAACGAAAAAATATATAATGATGGAAAAAAGCAGTGATTAGTTATCGTTCCTCCTCCTCCTTCCCCTCCTCCTCCTTCTGCTCCTCTTCCTATTCTTTCCCCTCCTCCTTCTGCTCCTCTTTTTTCCTCCTTACCCTGCTCTTCCTCCTCTTGCTCATCCTTCTCCCCCTCTTCTCTTGCTCTTTCTTCTTCCCCTTCCTTCTCCTCCTCTTCTTCCTCCTCCTCCTCCTCCTCCTCCTCCTCCTCCTCCTCCTCCTCTCCTCCTCCTCCTCCTCCTCCTCCTCCTCCTCCTCCTTCAGTAGGTCGGGGCGCCTGATGGAGGTCACATCGAGGTCCCAGATGACCCTCATATCCTGCCGTCCTTCCCTCCTCCTCCTCCTCCTCCTCCTCCTCCTCCTCCTCCTCCTCCTCCTCCTCCTCCTCCTCCTTGCCTTTCCTTGAACCACATACCTCTTCTCTCCTTCTTCGTATGTCTCTTATCCTTCAAACCTGCATTTTATTTTATCTTTTATCAGTCATGTAGTTTTGCTTATCGCATTTTTTTTCCAATTTTTCTGTTGAGTATCATTTTTTGTATTGACTTTTTCTTTACTACTTTTTTTTCCAAGTTAATTAAACATCATTTTTATCGCATTTTCTCTTTTATTGACCAGTTAATTAAACACTATTTTTTTTATTGTCAGATTATAGTGCTGATATAAAGTGCCAGATAGGGAAGTGACTCATAACGAAAGAGAAATTTAATGTAACGTGTGTGAATCATGAATGTTTGGGTGGTGGTGGTGGTAGTGGTGGTCGTAGTAGTCGTGGTGGTGGTGGTGGTGGTAGTCGTGATAGTGGTGGTGGTGGTGGTTGTCATAGTGGTGGTGGTGGTGGTAGTCGTGGTGGGGGTGGTGGTGGTAGTTGTAGTGGTGGTGGTGGTAGTGGTGGTTGTCGTAGTGGTGGTGGTGGTGGTGTGGTTGGTGGTGGTGTTGGTGGTGGTTGTCGTAGTGGTGGTGGTGGTGGTGTTGTTGGTGTTGGTGTTGGTGGTGGTCGTGGTGGTTGTCGTGTTTCATGATCGTTAATATCAAGATAGTTTTCGTGTGTGTTTCTGATATATTTATTTGTGTTTCTCTTTCTCTCTCTCTCTCTCTCTCTCTCTCTCTCCTCTCTCTCTCTCTCATCTCTCCTCTCTCTCTCTCTCTCTCTCTCTCTCTCTCTCTCTCTCTCTCTCTCTCTCTCTCTCTCTCTCTCTCTCTCTCTCTCTCTCTCTCCTCTCTCTCTCTCTCTCTCTCTCTCTCTCTCTCTCTCTCACAGTCTCTCTCTAGCTCAGACACTCTAATAGACCAGCGAAACAGGACTCCCAGCCTTAGGGACACCGCCTCAAGAATCAAGGCTGCCACTTGACCTGCGGAGGCCACAGGGCGGGGTCTTGGGCGGCGGGTCTGGGGGCTCCTTCTGGTCCTTTGGGGTCTGCGTGTCACTCTTACCCGAGAAGTAATAAGGATTTGAGGTCTAGACTGTGACTGGGTTTGGGTTCTTGATTCTTGTCTCGTCGATGTTCGCTTCTTTACCTTTAACTCTACACGTTTTCACCTTCAAATTAATACAACTGAACTTAAAATTAATACAACTGAACTTAAAATTAATACAACTGAACTTAAAATTAATACAACTGAACTTAAAATTAATACAACTGAACTTAAAATTAATACAACTGAACTTAAAATTAATACAACTGAACTTAAAATTAATACAACTGAACTTAAAATTAATACAACTGAACTTAAAATGAATACAACTGAACTTAAAATGAATACAACTGAACTTAAAATGAATACAACTGAACTTAAAATGAATACAACTGAACTTAAAATGAATACAACTGAACTTAAAATGAATACAACTGAACTTAAAATTAATACAACTGAACTTAAAATGAATACAACTGAACTTAAAATTAATACAACTGAACTTAAAATTAATACAACTGAACTTAAAATTAATACAACTGAACTTAAAATTAATACAACTGAACTTAAAATTAATACAACTGAACTTAAAATTAATACAACTGAACTTAAAATTAATACAACTGAACTTAAAATTAATACAACTGAACTTAAAATTAAAACAACTGGTAGAGTACATACCCTTTAATTTGAGGGGGAATAGGTGTAGTATTTTTCTTCTGCTAGATATTATAGCAAAAGATAGTGCATTGTGAGTACGTATGCTTAGTGTGGTTAAATTACGAAGAGGAAATGTGACAGTGGAATAATTTGTAGTTGTTTTTATGTGAGATTGATACATCAGTTGGTTATTGAAGTGTTTTGTGTGTTAAAACTCTAGAGAAGATTGAAAGAGATGGCTGATATGTAGAGGATTGTTACCTTTATAAATGATTGAGTCGCTTAAAGGTGTTGGTGAATGGTGATGGAGAAGGGGGTGGGTGTTGGTGATGCTGTAGAGTGAGTAAACCGAATAATGGCAGATTCTTGAAAGTTTCCATAATATCTCTCTCTCTCTCTCTCTCTCTCTCTGGCTTGATCAGGGGTGTATGGTTTAGGATGTGAGTTTGGATTGTGATTGGATTGAGTTGGATTGTTAGGATTGTCAGAATTACAATAGCAGAATTGAATTAGCAGAATATGACAAGAGAGAGCCGACTTATTATTTTTTTGAGCCTATAGCGTCTGTAGGCTATTATCTTCCTTCCCTAGGGTTTATCTTAGGTTTACTTTGGTCTAGTGTGGGCAGGGGTTTTAATGGTATCTTGTGTGTGTGTGTGTGGGTTGGAGGGAAGGAGGAAGGGAAGGAAAGAGAGAAGGAACAGGGGAAGGTGAGGGGAGGAGGGAGGGAAGGAGAGAGAGAAGGAACAGAGGGAGGTGAGGGAAGGAGGGAGGGAAGGAGAGAGAGAAGGAACAGGGGAAGGTGAGGGAAGGAGGAAGGAGAGGAGAGAGAGAAGGAACAGGGGAGGTTAGGAAAGGAGGGAGGGAAGGAGAGAAAGAAGGAACAGAAAGAAGGAACAGAAGGAGAGAAAGAAGGAACAGAAGGAGAGAAAGAAGGAACAGAAGGAGAGAAAGAAGGAACAGAAGGAGAGAAAGAAGGAACAGAAGGAGAGAAAGAAGGGAGAGAAGGAGAGAAAGAAGGAACAGGAGATAAAGAAGGGACAGAAGGAGATAAAGAAGGGACAGAAGGAGAGAAAGAAGGGACAGAAGGAGAGAAAGAAGGAACAGAAGGAGAGAAAGAAGGAACAGAAGGAGAGAAAGAAGGAACAGAAGGAGAGAAAGAAGGAACAGAAGGAGAGAAAGAAGGGACAGAAGGAGAGAAAGAAGGAACAGAAGGAGAGAAAGAACGGACAGAAGGAGAGAAAGAAGGAACAGAAGGAGAGAAAGAAGGGACAGAAGGAGAGAAAGAAGGAACAGAAGGAGAGAAAGAAGAAACAGGAGAGAAAGAAGGAACAGAAGGAGATAAAGAAGGAACAGAAGGAGAGAAAGAAGGAACAGAAGGAGAGAAAGAAGGAACAAGGAGAGAAAGAAGGAACAGAAGGAGATAAAGAAGGAACAGAAGGAAAGAAAGAAGGAACAGAAGGAGAGCAAGAAGGAACAGAAGGAGAGAAAGAAGGAACAGAAGGAGAGAAAGAAGGAACAGAAGGAGAGAAAAGTATACAAGTATATAATTGTAAACATGTAAATAGTTAGCATTAAGTAAACATAAGTATATGTATGTGGTTAAGGTTGGGTTTTAAGATAACATAAGAAAATAAGGAAGCTACAAGAGGCGATAGGCGGTACTCACAATACCACCTTTAACCTGTAACATATTTTTCCTCGTAAATAATTGTACGTTATGTAAAATGGTATAAATAAAAAAAGAAAAAAAAGAAGAAGAAGAAGGAACAGAAGGAGAGAAAGAAGGAACAGGAGAGAAAGAAGGAACAGAAGGAGAGAAAGAAGGACAGAAGGAGAGAAAGAAGGAACAAGGAAGGTGAGGAAATTGAGGTAATCTTGATGTATTGGGAAAGTATTTTTAGGAAGGAGGGTGACAGAGAAAGGCGATAATGATTGTTATATTTTTTCCTTGATGTGACCTGGTTTTGAGCTTACCCAGTTTGTCTTAATTGGAAGGTTAATAGTACCTAGTTTTGATTTATATTGATTTTTTGCTCTATACAGTTTCTCTCTCTCTTTCTCTCTCTCTCTCTCTCTCTCTCCTCTCTCTCTCTCTCTCTCTCTCTCTCTCTCTCTCCTCTCTCTCTCTCTCTCTTCCTCTCTCTCTCTCTCTCTCTCTCTCTCTCTCTCTCTCTCTTCTCTCTTCTATATATATATATATATATATATATATATTCTCTGTTTTTGCTCTATACTGTTACTCCTTATATATAGATATTTCTAAATTCTCTCTACTGTGTTTCATTCATCACTTATATACTCTTACATCATCTCTCTCTCTCTCTCTCTCTCTCTCTCTCTCTCTCTCTCTCTCTCTCTCTCTCTCTCTCTCTCTCTCTCACACGCTCAGAACAGTGACAAGAGAGAGGTTAGGATCGATATGTCGTTTCACCCTGGATTCCTTCTGAGACTGAAAAACAAGAAGACTGAATACCGAAGCGAGAGTGAGGTAAGGGAAGGGATGGGATGGGAAGGGAAGGGAAGGGAAGGGAAGGGATGGGAAGGGAAGGGAAGGGAAGGGAAGGGAAGGGATGGGAAGGGAAGGGAAGGGATGGGAAGGGAGAGTCAGGGAAGGGAAGGGAAGGGATGGGAAGGGAGAGTCAGGGAAGGAAAGGGATGGGATGGGAAGGGAAGGGAAGGGAGAGTCAGGGAAGGGAAGGAAAGGGAAGGGATGGAAAGGGATGGGATGGGATGGGAAGGGAAGGGAAGGGAGAGTCAGGGAAGGGAAGGGATGGAATGGGATGGGATGGGAAGGGAAGGGAAGGGAGAGTCAGGGAAGGGAAGGAAAGGGAAGGGATGGAAAGGGATGGGATGGGATGGGAAGGGATGGGATGGGATGGGAAGGGAAGGGATAGGATGGGATGGAAAGGGAAGGGATGGGAAGGGAGAGTCAGGGAAGGGAAGGGAAGGGAAGGGATGAAAGGACCAACGCACGTGAATAGAATAAAGCAGTGGAGCGATGATATAGAAATGAACGTAGAGGATAAAGACTCTAGGAATTACTGAGAGAGAGAGAGAGAGAGAGAGAGAGAGAGAGAGTCTTTGTATGTGTCTACTACAAAAAAATTAGGTCGCTATAGTTTTTTTTATGATGTGAGACAATACCTGTGTCTTATTATTTGATGTGTGTTCGTGTGCGTGTGTGTGCGTGTGTATGTGTGCGTGTGTGTGTGTGTGTGTGTGTGTGTGTGTGTGTGTGTGTGTGTGTAGAAGGCAAAAGGCAGAAGTATTGGGACTAAAACATGAAATATTGATAAACCCTTAAATGTCAGCACTGTTAAAAAGAATATCAAGATAAAAAAGGAAAGAAATCGATAAGGCGAGGTTAAGTCACTCACCTCCTTCCTCCTCCCTTCCTCCTCCTGTCTTCCTCCTCCTCCCTTCCTCCTCCTCCTCCCTCCCTCTTCCCTATCCCTCCTCATTATCTCCACTGTACAGATCTAAACTCTCCACGCCCTCTCCCCCTTTCCTCCCCTTCTTCTCTCTTCCCCTTCCCCTTCCTCCTTCCCTTCCTCTCTTCCCCTCCCCCTTTCCTCCCTTTCTTCTCTCTTCCCTTTCCCTTCCTTCTCCCCCTCCCTCCTCCCTTCTCTCTCCTCTCTCTCATCCCCCTCCCTTCCCCTCTCTCTCTCTCTCTCTCCCCTCTCTCTCTCTTCTCTCTCTCTCTCTCTCTCTCTCTCTCTCTCTCTCTCTCTCTCTCTCAACGTCCCCTCAGAAAGATGTAAACAACCTCTACTTTATATTTTCTCTTATTATTAGTCGCTTATTATTTCGCGCAATTTAACGGGGTCACAAATTGGTGTTTATCGTCGCTTCAAAATAAACGTGAAAATGACCTGTTTTTGGCGGGGTTTTTTTCTATTGAAGTGAAAAGTCACCTTTTATTTATTTTTAGGATTTCCTTTTAACATTTTTTTTTGGGTTTATTTGTTGGGAGGTGACATTTTGATTTTTAGTTATTATTAATATTGTTTTTATCATCATTCTTATTATTATTGTTATTTTTTATTATTATTAGCATCATAAAATCATTGTTTAGTTGTTTCTTCATGTTGGTCTCTCTCTCTCTCTCTCTCTCTCTCTCTCTCTCTCTCTCTCTCTCTCTCTCTCTCTCTCTCTCTCACCTGTAGAGGGCGCCGTCACTATGCCATCGACCAGGTGTCAAGGTGTCAGGAAAGGGGGGGGGGGCAGGTTCAATTAGGGCCCCATCACTACCTTTGCCCTGCCCCTTCATCCCCATCACCTGCCCTTCACTCTCTCTCATTGATTTACTCATATACCTTTCTCACACATATTTCTTCCTTCCTTCATTATTTTCTAATTTTGTTCCCTTCATCCCCATCTCTCTCTCTCTCTCTCTTTCTCTCTCTCTCTCCCTCTCTCTCTCTCTCTCTCTCTCTCTCTCTCTCTCTCTCTCTCTCTCTCTCTCTCTCCTCTCTCTCTCTCTCTCTCTTCTCTCTCTCTTGCATTGACTTCTTCCTTCCCTTCTTTTTCTTCCCTTCAATCACTCTTATTTACTTCTTCCTTCCCTTCACTCTCTCATTCCCTTCTTCATTCCCTTCACTTACCTATCTACCTTTCTCTCACGTCTCTCTTCCTTCCTTCCTTATTTTCTTTATTTTTTCAATATTTTTTTCCCTTCATCCCCCTCACCTGCCCTTCAATCATTCTCATTCACTTCTTCCTTCCCTTCACACATAAGAAAACAAGGAAGGAGGAAAGAGAGAGATATGTGAAAGAAGAACGAGAAGGAAGAGGTACAAGTAAAGAAAAGAAAGGGAAAGGGAAGGGGAACCCAAAAAGAAAAAAGGAAAGGGAAGAAAAGAGATGTTTTTTTTAATTTTTTAAAATTTAAAATTTTAAAAAAATAAAAAATTTAAAACTTTATACAAAAATTTGCACATACAAAAACACATAAAACATACATACAAATACTTTATATACAAAAAAAAAAACCCATAAAAAAATGCCCGGGGCTAAGCCCCCCGCTTTTAAGCCGCAGCGGAAACTGGAACTGTCGCCGATAGGAACTGTCGCCGATATCGGCGACGGGTTCCAATTTTTCACGTCGGGGGGGATTTCCCCAATTGTGGGCGCCAGTTCTATTCTTGATCTTGAAAATTACATTTCCCCAAATATATCATTTAAAAAAGTTTTTAATCATGTTTTGCATTCGGGATTAAATACCAGCAATAACTTGAACTATAAAAGGGGCTTTCAATGGGAAAAAATATACTTGAAAAGGTTGTCAAACCCTTCTCCTGATTTCCCCCCCCCTTGGAGACTTGCCTGGGCGGGCATCGCAAGCGACGCAAGGCGATCGCAATAGTAGGGCCCCTAGGTGTCTTGAAGACCCTTAAACCTTTCCCTCTCCTTAATTCTTTTCCTTCTCTTTTCCCCATTTTTTCCCTTTCCTCTTTTTTCATCCTTGTTCGGGGACAGACATATGGGAAACCCACGAAACATATAAAATTATAAAATTATAATTATAATATTTTAAAATATATATTATATAATAATATATTTTATAATATATATATATATAAAATATTTTATATATATAATATAGAGCTTCCAGTAATAGCTTGAACTATAAAAAGACTTTGAAGGGGGAAAAAATATAAGTAAAGTGTCTCAGCCTCCCCCGCCCGCCGCCTCATGGGTTTAGGCGGGAAAAATTTTCCTACCCCCCCCTTTCCCCCCAACGGGGAGAGTCCCCGGGAGTGTCCTCCCCCCGGGTCGTCGTTGCCGAAAAAGGGAAAAAGAGTAGCAAAATTTGAAAAACCCTATATACTTGCAGAACAAGGCATAAAACAACGCTGAAACAGGGTAGAATATCTATAAAAATTAAACGAAAAAATGTGTCTGTCTGTTGTCTGTGTGTGTGTGTGGTGGTGTGGGTGTGTGTGTGTTGTTTTTTGGGGGTAAGGTTTCCCCCCCCCCGGGCGCAAAAAAACCTCATATGGCACATTTTTTGGAAAACAGGGTTTACCAGGGGAAGGGTCATAAAACCCCCTTTTGAGATGATCCGATCACTTTTTTTTTTTTTTTTTTTTAGCAGCCTCTTAAACGAGGGAAATTTTTGGGAAAAAAAAAAAGTGGGGGGCGAGAATTGGGGGAAACCTTGATGTAGGGTGATGGGTAATGGGGGAGTGAATGGGTGGGGTGATGGGTAATGGGTGTGGGGATGGGTTGGGGGTGATGGTGATGGGGGGAGGGGAATTTGGGGGGGGGGGGATGGGTAATGGGTGTGTGGTGATGGGTAATGGGGGGGTGAGGGGGGGGGGTATGGGAATGGGTGAAATGAAGGGTGGGGGGTGATGGGTAAAGGGGGAGGAATGGGGTTGGGGGATGGGTTTAAAGGGGGGGTGGGAAAGGGGGGGGATGATGGGGTAAGGGTGAGTGAAGGGTGGGGGGGGATGGGTAAGGGGTTTATGAATGGGGGGGGGTGAGGGGGGTGGGTGAGGAATGGGTGGGGGGTTTATGGGTAATGGGTGAGGTGGGGAATGGAGGGGGGGGGGGGGATGGGTAAAGGGTGAGTGAATGGGGGGGGGTTGGGGTGGGTAATGGGTGAGGGAAAAGGGGGGGGGGGTTTATGGGTAATGGGGGGAGTTAATTTGGGGGGGGGTGAGGGAAAAGGGGGGGGGGGTGGGGTGGGTAATGGGTGAGTGAAAGGGTGGGGGGGAAAACATAAAATTTCTACATCCCTGATTTTAGGAAAGTTAGAAGGGGCTATCTGGAGAGCCCCTGTTTTGGGGGGCCTTCGGCCACCCAAAAACCAAAAGGTGGTAGGCGAAGGCCCAAACCCAAAAGCCCTCCGAGGGGCTAGCCAAAAGTCCGCCCGGAGGGCGTTTTTTGCGGCTAGTTTCAGTAATAAACTACGGTGGGATCATCTTTTATGGCACATCCCAAACAATAGTATGGTATAATCGCCCAAAATTTTGGCGGGCCCGGCGACATTAGTGCCCGGGGGGGCCTTTAGGTTTTCTACGGTTTTGTGTACGTATTTATTTTTTTTTTAAGTTTTTTTATGTAATCATAATAAAAGCTTGGGGGTCGATTTGTGAAAATGGATTTCCCCGAAGGGGGGCTGGGGGTTAATATATTTAAAATATATATATATATATAATTATATATATATATAAAATAGAAAAATTTTATATTTTATATATTTTCACACAAAACACACACCAGATAGAGAGGAGGAGGAAGGGGAGAGAGGGGAGGGGGAGGGGAGAAAATGAGAGAGAGGGAGAAAAGGAGAGAGAGAGAGAGAGATAGGAATAATTTATATATATATAATATATATATATATTATATATATACACACACACACACAAACAAAACCCCCAACCCGATATTTTTATTAAAATATATATATATATATTTATATATATATTTTAAAATATATTTATATATATTTTATATAATATAGAGAGAGAGAGGAGGAGAGGAGGGGAGAAGAGAGAGAGAGAGAGAATGAAAATAAATTTTATATATATTTTTAGCCCCAAAGCCGCCTCCGGGCGGATTTTTTTGGGTACTCCTGCGGGGGGCTATTTGGGGGCCTTCGGGCCCCCCCCTGGTTGGTGGGCCTCGGCCCACCCCCAAAATGGACTCTCCAGATAGCCCCTTTTAAAATTTCCCGAAATCATGGATGTAGAAAAGTATGTATTCCCCCCCCCCTTCCTCACCCCCTTCCCATCACCCCCCACCCATTCATCACCCATTTCCATCCCCCCCCCACCCATTCACTCCCCATTACCCATCACCCCCCCCCCCCCCCCCTTTACTCACCCATTACCCCTCACCCCCACCCCTTTACTCACTTTATTACCCCTCCCCCCCCCCCATTCACTCACCCCTTTCCCATCACCACAACCCATTCACTCACCCCCTTTCCCCATCAAAACCCCCCCTTTCCCTCCCCCCACCCATCACCCCCCCCCCCTCACCCCCCACCCCTTCCTCAACCCCCCACCCAACCCATTACCCCTCACCCCACCCATTCCCCCACCATTATCCATACCCTCATCAAGGGTTCCCAAATTTTCGCAAACCCCCTTTGTTTCCTTCTCGTAATAGGCGTAAAAAAAAAAAAGAAAAAAAGGATGGTCATTTAAATGGGCTTTTGACCCTTCCCTGGGGTTTTTTTTTTGAACCCCATTCCAAAAAAAGTGCCATTGGGGGTTTGCGCCACGGGGGGGGGGAAACTAACCACAACCCCACACCACACACACACCACACAGACGACGACAAAAGACGGGCAGACGACACACTTGCTTTTTAAATATTAAAATTTATATATATATATATAACATATATATATATATATATGCAACATAAATTATACCCAAATATATTTTATTATATAATTTTAAAAATATATTATATATTAAAATATAT
>JACEEZ010006055.1:20000-22500 GCA_016584305.1 Chionoecetes opilio | reverse complement strand
CGCTTTTTTTGCTTTCGTGATTGTGCAAGCTATATTGACGGATGGATTTACGGTGGGTTAGGCTTATATTATTGACATATAAATTCCCCAGCTTCCCATAACAATTTGATAAGCATTTGACCCCAGGAACTATCTTTTATGAATATTTTTCATAATTCTGGATTTTCTCTCTTATGAATAGTCCCTCCATGACCGACCCCAAGAACCTCTCTGATGATCAAATAGCGGCTCTGTTCGACCAACTCGACGCCACCGAGAATGGCGACATCGAATTCGTCGACTGTGGGTCTGATGTGACCATTGAACCCAGTCACTAAATATCCATTTGTTTTTGCCAAATTTACTTATTATACACGTGTCTATGCAATTACAGAGTTTCAGAACAATAAACCATGTTTCAGGGCCTCTTTTGGGGTTTTAGGTGAATGTATACAAAATGGTGTGATTTGGTTTGACTAAAAAGTACCTCTTTTTTGTTTCTTCCATATCGTCTCGATCCTGGGGTGTACGCCCTCCACGTTCTAGGAAAGACTTACCCCATCATCAGGCCTTCATGCTGCGATGTTTCAGAAAAATCGGTCGGTAATTTATTTGTATTTGATATTATTAGTGGACACCATTTTTTGGGCTGGATAATTCGGAAAACGAGTGCCTCAACACGTAACTACTCGGGAAATATATTTACAAATGTGATATTAAGCTAGAATAAGGATGTATGTATACAACGAAACCCTTTTGGGCATCAATAAAGCATCATAAATATTTTATTCCATTATTTCCCCGCGGGGGGTCATTGAGACCCACGTTTCAGCTTTGTGTAACGCTCCGGGGGGGTTTCCCCTTCTAGGTTTTATTAAGCCGTAGCTGCGTCCCTGGTCGGCACTTCGCTGCACCGCCAACCACTGAACATACACAGAAGATGTACATAGCACATGACCGTTCTAATCCTTCAAACTACCGTCCTATAGCTTTGACTTCCTGCCTTTCTTAAAGTTTTTGAATCTATAATTAATAAGAAGATTCTTAAGCATCTATCTGCTCACAATCTTCTATCTGATCGTCAGTACGGTTTCCGTAATGGGCGATCTACTGGCGATATTCTAGCTTCCTAACTGAATCCTGGTCATCCTCCTTTAGGGGTTTCGGTGAATCTTTTGCTGTTGCCCTTGACATATCAAAAGCTTTTGATAGAGTCTGGCACAAATCTTTAATTTCCAAACTACACTCATTCGGTTTATATCCTTCTCTCTGTACCTTCATCTTAAGTTTCCTTTCAAACCGTTTTATTGCAGCTACTGTAGACGAACATTGTTCTTCTATTAAATCTATCAGTAATGGTGTTCCCCAGGGTTCTGTCCTATCACCCACTCTCTTTCTATTATTCATTAATGATCTTCTATGTCTAACTCAAAGCCCTACCCACTCCTACGCTGATGATTCTACCCTGCATTTTTCTACGTCATTTATTAGACGTCCAACTCAACAGGAACTAAGTGATTCACGGAGAGATGCCACCTAGCGCCTAACTTCTGATCTTTCTATAATTTCTGATTGGGGCAAAGCAAACTTTGTTTTATGCAATGCCTCAAAAACCCAATTTATTCACCTATCTACTCGACAAAACCTACCAGATAGCTATCCTCTCTTCTTCAATGACACTGAACTATCTCCTTCTTCTACAATGAACATTCTTGGACTATCCTTTACTAAAAATCTGAACTGCAAATCTTACATCTCATCTCTTGCTAGACAGCTTCTATGAAGTTAGGTGTCCTGTAGCGTCTGCGTCCTTTTTTTCCCTCCCAGTTGCTTGCTCTGTACAGGGGCCTTATCCGCCCATATATGGAGTATGTATCACATGTTTGGGGAGGATCCACTCATACAGCTCTCTTAAACAGGGTTGTGTCAAAAGCTTTTCGTCTCATCAACTCCCCTCCTCTTACTGACTCTCTTCAATCTTTAAACACCGCCGCAATGTTGCTTCTCTTGCTATCTTCTACCGTTATGTTTATGCTTACTGCTCTTCTGAACTTGCTAACTGTATGACTCCCCCCCTCCCGTGGCCTCGCTGCATAACACTTTCTACTCATTGTCATCCCTATTCTGTCCATCTTCCTAATGCAGGAGTTAATCAGTATCTTTACTCTTTCATCCCTTTCACTGGTAAACTCTGGGACTCTCTCCCTGTTTTTATTTTTCCACCTTCCTATGACTTAAATCTTTTCAAGAGGAAGTAAAAGAACTCAAAAAAATTGGCCCACTCCTTTTTGTATTCTCCTACTGTTTTTATTAGGGACTGCAACTAGTGGCTATGTGTACTCTTTTTGTGTTCCTTGGCATCCTTATGCGATGTATAAAATTATTTTATATATATATTATAATATTTATATATATATATATATATATATATATATATATATATATATATATAATATATATAATATATATATATATATATTATATATATATATATATATATTATATATATATATATATATAT
>JACEEZ010006055.1:0-15000 GCA_016584305.1 Chionoecetes opilio | reverse complement strand
AGGTACCTTTGCTCCTGGCTGGAAAAGGGGGTTGGTCGTCCCTATCTGTCACGGGATAGGGGACCGTCAGGACCGCAACAATTACCGCGGCATTACACTACAAAGCGTGTCAGGCAAGGTGCTTGCCCAAATATTATTGACGCGGATCCGCAGTCATCTGCTGAAGCATCAGAGACCTCAGCAGTCTGGGGTCACGCCTGGTAAGTCAACAACGAACCGTATCCTAGTGCTTCGTGTCCTGGTGGAACACCGACGTGAGTTTCGACAGGGGATGCTTGCAGCTTATGTTGATCTCAAGAAGGCGTTTGACTTAGTGCATCGTGAGTCACTCTGGGACCTTCTGCAACTTTGTGGGATTCCTGCAAGGTTTATTGGTTTGATGACTGGTCTGTACTCTGGGACTGAGAGTGCTGTGAAGTTTGGGGGAGGTGTATCCAGTTTCTTTCCTGTGAAAACAGGAGTGAAGCAGGGGTGCGTCTATGCCCTATTACTTTTCAACACTTATATGGACTGGGTATTGGGCAAAGTTGGAGATCAAAGTGATTGCGGAGCATCCCTCGGCAACACCAAGATCGCTGATCTTGTTTTTGCCGATGATGCAGTAATCTTTGGTGAGTCGCTGGAGGTCCTGGTGATGGCTCTTAAGGCGCTGCACGAAGAGGCAAATCCTTGGGACTCAAGGTCCCCTGGCTCAAGACCAAGGTCCAGGTGTTTGAAGGTTTACTAGATGAAGCAGTACAGTCTGTTCATGCTTGTGGTGAGAACATCGAGATCTTGGAAAGTTTTACATACCTTGGTAGTGCAATCCATAATGACGGCGAGTCACGTCAAGAAGTCTTACGGCGGATTGGCATAGCCCACGGTGTTATGGACTCGCTCAGCAGGAGTATTTGGCGTTGTCGGTACCTGCGCAGGAGGAAAAAGATCCTTTTCAATTCGCTTGTGATCCCTGCCTTTGGTAATAAGTGTCTTCGAAGAATCATTGAGTATCGCTGGGATGATTAAGTGTTAAACCAGCGATTGCACCGTGAGACTGAATCGAGGTCTATTACCTGCACAGTCCGTCCGCGCCAACTTTGGCTATATGGGCATGTGGCACGCTGAAACAGATCCTTCCCACCGGGTTGTATCTGTAAGAGACAATCCGGCGTGGAAGAAGCCAAGGGGGCGACCACAAGGCTCGTGGCTGGAGAAAGTTAATGCTTCTTGTCGAGAGATGCTTGGTGTGGGAAGGGAGCATGCTTGGGGACTTGCGCGAGGTGACTCCCGGGAGAGTCGTCGTCGGGGGCAACTCTTTCAAGAGCCTGGTAGGGGAGCAGAAGGTCCCGAGTTCAAGTTTCATCAAGGAGCAACTATCAAAAGCCATTGTCGAGTGGCCGAAGCAACCCACATACAGCAAATAACTGCCTGCCGATTGCGAGTGTGACGGTGGACTCTAGGGGCTGCATGCGCCTTACCTGAAGATCTTAACATCACAGAAAATGGAATCTTCACCAGAGACCAGAGGTGTCACTATAACAATCCAGCCTGCGTCACCATCGGGCGAGATCGACCAACATCAAGACTCTCCATATGCTTGCAGGCGCTATAGGCTACAACGTAAAAAAAAAAAAAATCATATAAAAAAAAAAAAAAAAAAAAAAAAAAAAAAAAATCTAACTAACACAAATATGTGTGCGTGTGTGAAGAGGACTGGTGGTGCGTAGAGTGTGTAAGAGAGGGTAGAGTAGGATCATAAAGAGGAGAAGAGAGGAAGGGTTATACTTAAGACTGGCTAAGTCTGCATAAGTAGCTGGATAGATATAATTCGATGGAGGTGAATATGAAAAAAGTTAATAAAAGAGAGTAATTACATATATAAGGTAAAAGTATTATGGAAGTTTTGAAATAAGACAAAATCAGATGAAGAAAAATTAGGAATAAGTAAGGTAAATGAGCGAAAATGTGGGAAGAAAATAGAAATAGAAGTGGTTAAGGGTTAAGAGAATAAGAAGAAAGGAAAGGAAGGAAAATATAATGTATAAAGGAGATAACATACAGAGCGAACAATTGCTTAAAGGAAAGATAAATGGTGAAAAAAGTATCATAGAGGGACAAGAAGGAACAAAGTGCGAAAAAGAAAAATAATTAATATAACATATACAAAAATATTGCTAAAATACACAATAAACAATAGAAAAATTATGTATAAATAGTAAACAAGATAGAAGAAGACAGTGATAACAAAGGATGAACGATAACTATGAATCTAAGGGTCTGAAGAAGAAAAAGTTAGTAAAGTAAGAAATACAAAAAATTGATCAAGTAAAAAAATGTAGAAAAAAATTGAGGAAAAAGAGAAATGGATTTGAAGAAAAAATAGTAAAGTAAGAAAGTAAAAAAACTACTTTTAAAGAAATAAAAAAATGTGTAAACAAGAAAGAAAACAGTGATACAAACATAGGGTGAACGAAGACAATGGAAGGAAGGCTAAAAAAAAAAAAATATCTATATCTATATATAGACTCGAAAGGGCAGGCAGAACAGAAGGAAACGAATATGAAGCCAAATGACTTGGAATCTAAATTGGATGGAAACTGAATATGGATGAGAGGAAAGGGGGAAGAAGAGAAAAACAGACCCGATAAAGGGAGCGTGTTTATATGAATGAAAGGAGAGAGAGAGAGAGAGAGACCGAAAACAAAAGGTTTATGTACGAAAAGAGAGAAAGGAAGCAATCTAGAAGAGAAAGAGAATAAAAGTGAACATAGAAGATATGAGTGTGGAGGGAAGGTAATTTTAAAACTGAAAAGGGTCACTAAATTGTAATATAATAAGGCCAGTGAGAGGTGAAAAAAGCTTGGGGAAGAGAAGGGAAGGAAGTGATAGAAGAAATATAGAGATAAATTTGAAGAAAAAATTTCATAATAGAAGGGAGAATAGGGAGAAGAAAGGGGCACAGTAAATTAGGAAATGAAAAGGGACGAAAGGGAATGGATAATGGAAGAATAATTATGGAAGCAGGAAAAGTGTACTGGAGGAATTTCGGTAATAGAGGGTGAGCGTGTAGGGGTGCTGGATGGAGGAGGCAGGAGGGAAGTAAGGAAGAAAGGGGAGGGAGGGATTGGAGAGGCAGAAGATTGGATGATGAAGGAAGGATAAGAATGAGGAGAGGGATGATAAAGTGTTGGTTAGTGGTTCATGGGTGGGTAAAGGGAGGAAAGGAGATGGAAAGGGGGGGTAAGGGAAGGATAAGACATGGTAGAAAAGAAAGGAGGTTAAAGGGAGGGCAGAAGTGAGATAAAAATAGGTTAAGGATTATAGGGTTCTCTGGAAAGAGAAGGGAAGGAAAAGTGTAAGGGAGGAGTGTAACAGGAAGAGAGTTCCAGAGTTTACCAGTGAAAGGGATGAAAGAGTAAAGATACTGATTAACTCTTGCATTAGGAGGATGGACAAAATAGAGATGAGAATGAGTAGAAAGTCTTGTGCAGCGAGGCTGTGGGAGGGGTAGGCATGCAGTTAGCAAGTTCAGAAGAACAGTGAATATAAAAATAACGGTAGAAGATAGCAAGAGAAGCAACATTACGGCAGTGATTTAAAGATTGAAGACAGTCAGTAGGAGAAGGGGAGTTGATGAGACGAAAAGCTATTGACTCAACCCTGTTTAGGAGAGCTGTATGAGTGGATCCTCCCCAAACATGTGAGACATACTCCATACATGGGCGGATAAGGCCCCTGTACAGAGCAAATAACTGGGAGGGAGAAAAAAAAGGACGCAGAAAGAACCCGGCACCTAACTTCTTAGAAGCTGTTTTTAAACAAAAGTAGATGTTGAGATTTCCAGTTCAGATTTTTAGTAAAGGATAGTCCAAGAATGTTCATTGTAGAAGAAGGAAGGATATGTCATTGAAGAAGAAGGGCTAGTTATCTGGTAGGTTTTGTCGAGTAAATAGGTGATGAAATTGGGTTTTTGAGGCATTGAACAAAACATGGTTTGCTTTGCCCCAATCCGAAATTATAGAAAGATAAGAAGTTTGGCGCTCGGTGGCATCTATCGGTGAATCACTTAGTTCCTGTTGAGTTGGACGTCTAATAAACGACGTAGAAAAATGCAGGGTAAAATCATCAGCGTAGGAGTGGATAGGGCTTTGAGTTAGACTTAGAAGATCATTAATAAATAATAGAAAGAGAGTGGGTGATAGGACAGAACCCTGGGGAACGCCACTATTGATAGATTTAGGAGAAGAACAATTCCGTCTACAGTAGCTGCAATAGAAAAGGTTAAGAAGAAGGGCTAGTTATCTGGTAGGTTTTGTCGAGTAAATAGGTGATGAAATTGGGTTTTTTAGGCATTGAACAAAACATGAGTTGGACGTCTAATAAACGACGTAGAAAAATGCCGGGTAAAAAACATCAGCGTAGGAGTGGATAGGGCTTTGAGTTAGATTAGAAGATCATTAATAAAAAATAGAAAGGAGTGGGTGATAGGGCAACCCTGGGGAACGCCACTATTGATAGATTTAGGAGGAGAACAATGTCCGTCTACAGTAGCTGCAATAGAACGGTTTGAAAGGAAACTTAAGATGAAGGTACAGAGAGAAGGATAGAAACCGAATGAGGGTAGTTTGGAGATTAAAGATTTGTGCCAGACTCTATCAAAAGCTTTTGATATGCCAAGGGCAACAGCAAAAGTTTCACGGAAACCAATAAAGGAGGATGACAAAAATTTAGTTAGGAAAGCTAGAAGATCACCAGTAGATCGCCCTTAACGGAAACCGTACTGACGATCAGATAGAAGAGTGTGTGCAGATAGATGCTTAATAATCTTCTTATTAAGTATAGATTCAATAACATAATCACACACTATGTCATAGATATCAATGCAGCCGGGTTTTTTTACCGGGGATGAAAAATGTTCCGAAAAAAATATTATAATGGATTTTTATCACAGAAATTTTTGGTAAAACCCTTTCATAAAACCTCAACACCTTGTCTAATAATTACATATGTTCATGTATGTGTATTTTCTTGGTGGTGTAATTATGTAGACACACACATACACACATACACACACACATACACAGTACACAAACACACACACACACACACGCACATAATATGGTGTGTGTGTGTGTGTGTATGTGTGTGTGTGTGTGTGTGTGTGTGGGTGTGTGTGTGGTGTGTGTGTTTTGTGTGTGTGTGTGTGTGTTGTGTGTGTGTGTGTGTGTGTGTATTCATCTAGTTGTATTCATCTATTGTATTTTACAGGGCCAGAGCAATACTCGTGGGGGCCCCGTCCTCCATATCAACATTTTATCTTCATCCTTAGTGCTTTGTGTTGGCCGAAGCCTTTGCACCCCGGAGAGCAGGTCACAAACCCCGGCTAACACCCGATACCCATTCACTGCTGGGTGGACAGGGGCTGGGGTTTTAAGGAAACAACCCAGCTGTTTCCGCTCTACCCGGGGATACCTACAAGATTCTCTTTCGGAAAGAATTTTTTTTTTTAAATATGCGTATTCGGAGGAAGAAGAATAAAATGTTGTAATATCGGCAAGGAAGCAAGCTAGTAAGTAAGTAAGGAGGGTGGGAGGGTGGGAGGAGGAAAGGAGAGTGGGAGGGAGGGAAGGAGGAAAGGAGAAGGGAGGGCGTGAGGGAGGGAGGTTGGATAGTCGTAAGCTCAGAGGAAGAATACGGATGCGGGAAAAGAAAGAGGTAGAAGTAGATATTTGTAAGCTTTACCTGCAAACTTTTTCTCGGCTTTAAATAAATGAATGTAGTTTTGTCACATTTAAATATTTACCTCCATTCCCATTGTGTTTCTGCTGCTGCTGCCACCACCACCACCACCACCAGTACTACTATAATTATTGCTGCTACTGCTACTGTTGTTGTGATTGCTTCTACTACTACTACTACTATTACTACTACTACTACTACTACTACTATTACTACTACTACTACTACTTCTACTGGGAACAATACTTTCAACACATACGAAGGCTACGTAGCACACACACACACACTCAAACACACACACACACACACACCCACACACACACACACACACACACACCACACACACACACACACACACACACCACACACACACCCCACCCCACACACACACACACACACACACACACACACACACCATACACACACACACACACACACACACACACACACACACACACACACACACACACACACACACACCACAAAATACATACACAAAAACACACACCCCATACCACACACACACACACACAAAAACACACACACACCACACACCCACCACACACACACACACACACCACACACACACACAACACACACACACACACACAACACACACACACACAACACACACAAAACCCCAAAACATCTACCAAGTAAATTAGCCTGACGAATTAAAATTGCTAACACTTTCTTGTCCATTACCATAGGGGCGAGAGAGAGAGAAGAGAGAGAGAGAGAAGAGAGAGAAAGAGGAGAGAGAGAAGAGAGAGAGAGAGAGAGAGAGAGAGAGAGAGGGGAGAGAGGAGGAGAGAAGAAGAGAGAGAGGGGAAAAAAAAAAAGAGGAGAGAGAGGGGAGGAGAGAGAGAGGAGAGAGAGAGAGAGAGAGAGGATGAGAGAGAGAGAGAGAAGAAGAGAGAAGAGAGAGAAAGAGAGGAGGAGGAAAAGGGAGAGANGATAATCGTTACGTCTGTTCATGCTTGTGGGAATCGGAATCTTGGAAGTTTTACATACCTTGGTAGTGCGATCCATTGACGGCGAGTCAGTCAAGAAGTTTTACGGGGGTTTGGGCATACCCCACGGTTATGGCTCGCTCCAGGGTTTTTGGGCGTTGTCGGTACCTCCAGGAGGAAAAGACCTTTTAAATTCGCTTGTGACCCCTGCCTTTGTAAAAATGTTTTCGAGAAATTATACGCGGGGTGATTGGTTAAACACGATTGCACCGTAAATGATCGGCTATTACCTGCACAGCCGTCCCCCCAAATTTCGCTATAGGGGCATTTTCACGCTGAACCGATCCTTCCCACCGGTTTTCTGAAAGGAACAATCCGGCGTGGAAAAACCCAAGGGGCACCCCAAGGTCGGGGGCGGGGAAAATTGTGCTTCTTGTCGAGAGTGTTTTGTGGGGAAAAAGGGACATGCTTGGGGACTCGCGCGAGGTGCCCCGGGGAAGTCTCGTCGGGCAACTTTTTTCAAGGGCTGGAGGGGCAAAAGTCCCGATTCAAGTCCCCTCGACACATAAAAAGCCATTGTCGGGGGTCCAAAAACCCCACATACACAATAACTCCCTGCCATGCATGTGCGGTGGCTCTGGGCTACATCGCCTTACTAAAGACTTAAATCACAAAAATGGAATCTTCACCGAGCCCAAGGTGTCCTAAAAAATCCGCCGCCACCATGGGCGAGATCGACCAACATCAAATCTCCATAGCTTGCAGGCCTATAGGTTACAACGTAAAAAAAAATAAAAAAAAAAAAAAAAAAAAAAAAAAAAAAAATATCTAACAAACAAAAAAAATTTGTGCGGTGTGAAGGGGAATGGTGGTCGTTATGTGTAAAGAGGGTAGATAGATCAAAAAAAGGGGGAGAAAGAGGGGGGGTTTATACTTAAAACGGGCAAAGTCTGCAAAATCGGGTGATATAATTCGAGGGCGTGAATATGAAAAAAAGTTAAAAAAAAGAGAAATTACATATAAAAGGTAAAAGTTTTGGGAAGTTTTGAAAAAAGAAAAAATCGATAAAAAAATTGGGAAAAAAATTCGGTCACTTAGGGCGGAAAAAGGGTTTCGCTTCACTTGGTGAAGGAATTTTTTTGAGGATCTTATCCTAACTTTTTGTCCCGGGGAATCCGAAAATCGTTTTTTTGGGGTCCTCGTTGCGGTAATTTTTTCGCGCATTTGCAATTTGGAAATTTGGCAAAAAAATTGGGCTTAAAAAATTGCAGAATAAAACCCAACTTCGTAAGACCTCGTTTTGGACTCAATGAAGCTTTTAGATGCATAAATGTTATTGATACTCCGTGTTGTATTGTTCGGATTACTGTTCTATAAATGAAATTTAAGATAATAAAAAAAAATTGGGAAAAATAAAAAAAATTTGGGCCCTTTAAAAGCCTGATTCTTAATAATTAAAAACAAAAATTTTAATTGTAAAAAAGTAAAAAAACAAAAAATTGGGTTCTTAGGAAACATTTAAAATTAACGAATTTGTGCAAGGGTGGGTAAAAATTATTGCGTAAACGGTATTTCACTAAAAAATGTTTAGGTAAACCCCAAATTTTCCCTTCCCCAAAGGGTAAACAAAGCCTTTTTTCCCCCCGAATGACCCGAGTTTTAAACCCAGAACACAAATTTCAAAAAACGAACCGAGTCCCCTCCGCTTTTTTTGGGAAAATACAATTAAAACCCAAAAAAAAACCCCTTCTTTCGATAGCGAGCGTTCCAAGTTGAAAAAATCGAATATCTTCTCTACGCCATCGCGTCCTCTCCCCATCTCCTCGTCGTTGAGCACATCTGGGGGAGAAATCGAAAAGCTCCAAACAAGGACTGCGGGCGTTGAAAAGCGGCACATTGGTCACATTTCCCTTTTGCATCCGCACTGCCCCCCCATCCAGTACTTTGCGGGGGGCGGCGGGGTGGAAGGATAGGCGCCAGTTTGGTCCGTAGCCGTATTTGGGTCGGGTCGAGGGTCAAAAATCCTTTTTCCAGCCCCCCCCAAAACAGGGCCTGTGCGGGGCTCGCATAATGTCTGGGTGGTGGCGTTGACTGTGGGAGGGGCCATTTGCCCACCTTCTTCTTTTTAGTGCCGTCCACCTCGCCTGCGGCAGGAGCGGGTATATCCGAAATTTGCCACAATCGGCAAGCACGTCCGGCTCTCTTGCGTCACGGACCAGGCTTGGGAGTGAAACCCAAAGCGTCGAGGTTGCCTGGTCCCCCCGCCGGGAACCAGGCCAAGTTTGCAACTTGCCTTTCCTGAAGAGGCGCAATGGTGTCGAACCAGTCAGAGCAGGGAGGACGTGACCATCCGCGTGAGAGCCCATTTCATCGTGTGAGCTAAAACGTTGAAATCGTCTTCCCAAGCTGGGGGCACGTTTTGGGAGGTATCTTGGGGAAGTGTCGGGGGGAGGGACGAGGACGTCATGTCCGGAAAACTACTTTTCCCTCCACATTTTTTGTCGAGCATGGAGATGATATATCACTTAGTGTCCGCTTCCTCTTGTTCTAAAGCGAATTTGGGCTCCGTCCGGTAAAAAATTTTCCAGGTTTTGTCGCGCCACGCGCAGACGAGCGAAACCCCATGAAGGGGTGCTGGATTTGGGAGGCAATAGAGAGGTCATAGCAGTCTTGTTGTTTTTTGTGGACAAAAAGTTTAACCATGGTCATTCCAGCTTTGATCCCTCGCTCTTGATGTCGATAGGGTTCCTCCACCTCGGGCTCCTGTTCCCTCGTTTTGTTTTGGGGACGCGCCGATTTCGACCTGTCAAAGACGGTGCAACTCCCCGTAGCCACAAACCCCTTGGGCAACCTCTGCAGGGGATCCAACCGGGGCCTTAAAGTTTGCTAGCCGGAAAAGGGTTTCTGTAAGGGTAGCCATCCCCTGAGGACCCGAACGCGAAGATGGGGGTTTCGAGGCCTGGAGACCGCCGGTTCATCTTCTCCAGAACCCCGAAGGGGACTTTTTTCGTGACCCGCGGGGGGCCTTGGTCGTCAAAAAGGGGGAAGAGGGAAAAGGGAGCCATAGTTGGAATGATGGTGCGAAGGTCCCAGACTCGTCGAGTTGGAGGGCGAGCAGCAGGCGCCAGTGAATCTGAGGTCCCGTGACAATCCCTGCTTCCCCCCGATTGAAAATTTGGCTTTCTTGCCCACTTTTTTAAATTTTTGGGAGGCTGACGATGCGGACCTCCCATGGGCTTTGCTGCGCAGTCCTGATCCTTCCCTCTTCGTACTTTAAAAGGGCTTCCCTTGCCATCTCCCGATTCTTGTCAGTGCGTCCACCTCTTATCTGGAACAACCTTGCGGGAAGGCGGTGGTGATTGGGCTTTTTTCGCGAGTGAAGGGGGTTTTCTGGCAAAAGACCACAACCTCTTTGGTCTCTCGTGTGTCTTTTTCGTGACCGCTGGGGTGTCCTTGTGGTGCTTTGATCCGTAGCGAACTTCCGAATGATTTGGCCTTGATTGGGGAAGAGTTCGTCTTGGGTCAAGAAGAACTTGGTCCTCGTCGAGGGGTTTTCGTGTCCCTACAAACCCACCCCTCACCTTAATCCGGTCACCTGTTCCGCTGGTCCAGCCAAGGGCGTAAAGGTACCATGTCGGTGCCACGCCAAACGTCCCTTCTAAGACCCCCTGTGGGCCTCTACGAATTCGCCCTTTTGGCCCCCTTGGCCCGCAAACTCCGAACATCCCTTTGGGGGTCCGGGTCGAAGGACCACTCTCCGTTAGTTGCACCGCAAATGACACCGAAATTTTTATTGCGAGAAACCCGGGGAAGGGAAAATTGCGATTAAAAAAAATAATCTATTTTTTTTACGGGGTTTTTAGCTAATTTCTAAAATTATAGCCCGAAATTTTACATTTATTTGCGAAAATTTTTTACCCTATTCATAAAAAAGACCATGAGGGACAGTCAAGAAAATTACCTTTTCTATTTTCAACGGGGTGCCTTTTTTGAGCAGAACACCAAAACATTTCATACTTTTGATTGAAAAAAAGGCCAAATTATTCCTTTTATATTTTTTTTTCCCTTTTTTTCCATTTTCTCAATTTCCTTATAGTTCAGTAAAGCGAACAGTACAACCACGGAGTCTCATAAAATTTTATCACTCTTAAAAGCTTCAATTTGAGTCCAAAAAGAGGTCTCTAAAACGTCTGGTTCTCATTTTGCAAATTTTTAAATTTCCAAATTTTTTTGCCCAAAATTCCAAAATTTCAATTGCGCGAAAACTTACCGCTAACGATTTACCCAAATACGATTTTCGGATTCGCGGCCAAATCTTAGGATAAACCCAAAATACTTCCCTTTACCCAATTGGAAACGAATCCCTAAGTACCCTACTATAAGGTAAATGAGCGAAATGTGGAAGAAAAAAGAAATAGAAGTGGTTAAGGGTTAAAAGAATAAGAAAAAAGGAAAGGAAGGGAAAAAAAAAATGAAAAGGGATAAAATACAGAGCGAACAATTGCTTAAAGGAAAGATAAATGGGGAAAAAAGTATCATAAGGGCAAAAAGGAACAAAAATGCGAAAAAAAAAAGTAATTAAAATAAATAACAAAAAATTTTCTAAAAAATACCAAAAAACAATAGAAAAAAGATGTATAAATATAAAAAGATAGAAGAAAAAAGTGTAACAAAGATGAAAAAACTTGGGAAACTAAGGGGCTGAAAAGAAAAATTTTTTAAAATAAAAATAAAAAAATTTTCAATAAAAAAAAGTAGAAAAAAATTGGGAAAAAAGAAAAAGGTTTGAAGAAAAAATAGAAAATAAGAAAGTAAAAAAACTACTTTTAAAAAATAAAAAAATGTGTAAAAAGAAAGAAAAAATGTACAAACATTTGGTGAAAAAGACAATGGAAGGAAAGGGTAAAAAAAAAAAAAAATCTATTCTATATATAGACCGAAAGGGAGGCAAACAGAAGGAAAAGAAATTTAAACCAAATGCTTGGAATCTAAAATTGGTAAACGAATATGGTGAAGGGAAAGGGAAAAAAGGAAAAACAGACCCGATAAAGGGAGCGTGTTTATATGAATGAAAGGAGAGAAAGAGAGAGAGAGACCGCGATACAAAAAAGGTTAGTGTACGAAAAGAGGAGAAAGGAAGCAATCTAGAAGAGAAAGAGAGATGAAAGTGAACATAGAAGATATGAGTGTGGAGGGGAGGTAATTTTATAACTGAAAAGGGTCACTAAATTGTAATAGAATAAAGGCCAGTGAGAGGTGAAAAAAAAGCATGTAGGAAGAGAATGAATGGAAAGTGTATGAGTAAGAAAAATAGAGATAAATTTTGAAGAAAAAAATTTCATAATAGAAGGGAGAAATAGGGAGAAGAAGAGGGCACAGTGAATTAGGAAATGAAAAAGGGACGAAAGGAGATTGGATAAATGGAAGAATAATTATGGAAGCAGGGAAAAGTGTCACTAGGAAGGAATGTTCGAGTAATAGAGGGTGAGCGTGTTAGTGTGCATGGATGAGATGGGAGGCAGGAAGGGAAGTAAAGGAAGAAAGGGAGAGGGAGGGATTGGAGAGGCAGAAGATTGGATGATGAAGGAAGGATAAGAATGAGGAGAGGGATGATAAAGTGTTGGTTAGTGGTTCATGGGTGGGTAAAGGGAGGAAAGGAGATGGAAAGGGGGGGTAAGGGAAGGATAAGACATGGTAGAAAAGAAAGGAGGTTAAAGGGAGGGCAGAAGTGAGATAAAAATAGGTTAAGGATTATAGGGTTCTCTGGAAAGAGAAGGGAAGGAAAAGTGTAAGGGAGGAGTGTAACAGGAAGAGAGTTCCAGAGTTTACCAGTGAAAGGGATGAAAGAGTAAAGATACTGATTAACTCTTGCATTAGGAGGATGGACAAAATAGAGATGAGAATGAATAGAAAGTCTTGTGCAGCGAGGCTGCGGGAGGGTAGCATCGTTAGCAAGTTCAGAAAAACATGAATATAAAATAAGGGGTAGAAGATAGCAAGAGAAGCACATTACGGCAGTGATTTAAAGATTGAAGACAGTCAGTAGGAGAAGGGGAGTTGATGAGACGAAAAGCTATTGACTCAACCCTGTTTAGGAGAGCTGTATGAGTGGATCCTTTCCCCAAAAAATGTGAGACATACTCCATAAAATGGCGGATAAGGCCCCTGTACAAGCAAATAACGGGAGGGAGAAAAAAAAAGGACGCAGACGACACAGGACACCTAACTTCTTAGAAGCTGTTTTAGCAAAAGATAGATTGAGATTTCCAGTTCAGATTTTTTGTAAAGGATAGTCCAAGAATGTTCATTGTAGAAGAAGGATATAGTAATGTCATTGAAAAAGAAGGGCTAGTTACTGGTAGGTTTTGTCGAGTAAATAGGTGATGAATTGGGTTTTTGAGGCTTGAACAAACATGGTTTGCTTTGCCCCAATCCGAAATTATAGAAAGATAAGAAGTTTTGGCGCTCGGTGGCATCTATCGGTGAATCACTTAGTTCCTGGTGAGTTGGACGTCCCAATAAACGACGTAGAAAAATGCAGGGTAAAATCATCAGCGTAGGAGTGGATAGGGCTTTGAGTTTGACTTAGAGATCATTAATAATAATAGAAAGAGAGTGGGTGATAGGACATAACCCTGGGGAACGCCCCCTATTGATAGATTTAGGAGAAGAACAATGTCCGTCTACAGTGCTGCAATAGAACGGGGTTTAAAAAACTTAAGTGAAGGTAAGAGAAAGGATGAAACCGAATGAGGGTAGTAATGGAGATTAAAGAATTGTTGCGACTCCCATCAAAGCTTTTGATATGCCAGGGCAACAGCAAAAGTTTTCAAAAGAAACCAATAAAGGAGATGACAAAGATTTAGTTAGGAAAGCTAGAAGATCACCATTTGATCGCCCTTAACGGAAACCGTCTGACGATCAGATAGAAGAGTGTAGCAGATAGTGCTTAAAAATCTTCTTATTAAGTATAGATTCAAAAACATAATCACACCACTATGTCATAAATATCAATGCAACCGGGTTTTTTTCGGGGGGATGAAAAATGTTCCAAAAAAATATTATAATGGATATTTACTCACAGAAATTCTTGGTGAAACCTTCATAAAAACCTCAACACCTGTCTAATTAATTACATATGTTCATGTATGTGTATTTTCTTGGTGGTGTAATTATGTAGACACACACATACACAAATACACACACACATACACAGTACACACACACACACACACACACACGCACATAATATGGTGTGGGGTGTGTGTGTGTTTTGTGTGTGTGGGGTGTGTGTGTGTGTGTTGTGTGTGTGTGTGGGGTTGTGTGTGTGTGTGTGTGTGTGTGTGTGTGTGTGTATTCATCTAGTTGTATTCATCTAGGTCTAGTATTCATACTATTTTACAGGGCCAGAGCAATGCTCGTGGGGCCCCGTCTCCATATCAACATTTTTATCATTCATCCTTAGTGCTTTGTGTTGGCCGAAGCCTGCACCCCGAAGAGCGGGTTTCACAAACCCCGGCTAACACCCCGATACCCATTTTACTGCTGGGTGGACAGGGGGTAGGGGTTTTAAGGAAACAACCCACTGTTTCCGCTCCCCCCCGGCGATACCTACAAGATTCTCTTTCGGAAAGAATTTTTTTTTTTTATATGCGTATTCGGAGGAAGAAGAATAAAATGTTGTAATATCGGCAAGGAAACAAGCTAGTAAGTAAGTGAGGAGGGGGGGAAGGGGGGAGGAGGAAAAAGGAGAGTGGGAGGGAGGGATTTGATTTGATTTGATACATTTATTAGGACAAAAAAATAATACAGTCACATATGTGCTAAGGCCTACCTAGAGACACACATGAGAGGGGTATGCCGTTGTCCCAAAGGACGTGTATGGTGCCTAGGGGGGTCCCCGCCCTGAGCATACTGATCATAAAGTACATTAACTAAACCCCTGCATAAATGTGATAAGAATGACTTACATAAAAGTTTGGGTGTCCAGCATTGTACATAAATCTACCTACCATTACATTACCATCTATAACATACTGTTGTTTTTCTTTATTTTATTTTTATCTATATCTTTACATATCCCATATTATAGATATATACACACATACATATACATATACTACATATATACATATACATATATATAATTATATATATATACATAGACCACACATACAAATCACATATACACACACTGAGCAGATGTAGACATACAACATCATACATCACACATACATAACATGTTATGCACACTATATAAAATACAAAAAATTCACAAAAATAAAAAAAAAAAAATAAAAACGCCCCCCCGTTTACCAAAAAAACAAAA
>JACEEZ010006054.1:0-24225 GCA_016584305.1 Chionoecetes opilio | reverse complement strand
CTTTCAGCCGTGGGGGGGAGCTACTCACAAAAAAAAAAAAAAAAAAAAAAAAAAAAAAAAAAAAAAAAAAAATAAAAAAATTTTTACCAATTAAAAATACCTTATCCCCTTCTTCAATACACTCACTGTCCCCTTTCTTCTACAATGACATTCTGGACTATCCTTTATAAAATCTGAACTGAATCTCCATCCCCTCTCTTGCTAAAACAGCTTCTAAGAAGTTAGGTGTGCTTGGCGTCTGCGCCCTTTTTTCCCCTCCCAATTGCTTGCTCTCTACGGGGGCCCTTTATCCGCCCATTTTAGGGAGATGCCTCACATGTTTGGGGAGGATCCACTCATACAGCTCTCCTAAGCGGGGTTGAGTCAAAAGCTTTTCGTCTCATCAACTCCTCTCCTCTGACTGACTGTCTTCAATCTTTAAATCACCGCCACAATGTTGCTGCTTTTGCACTCTTTTACCGTTATTTTCATGCTCACTCTCTTTCTGAGCTTGCTAACTGCATGCCTCCCCCCCTCCTGGCCTCGCTACACAAGACTTTCTACTCATTTTCATCCTATTCTGTCCACCTTCTAATGCAAGAGTTAATCATATCCTTACTTTTCATCCCTTTCACTGGTAAAACTCTGAAACTCTTTTCCCTGTTTCTATTTTTCCATTTTCCTATGACTTAAATTCTTTTCAAAAGAAGAGTAAAGACTCCTCCCAAATTTAAATTGGCTCACCCCTCTGTTTTTATTTTATTCTCTTACTGTCTTCTTTATGGGGACTGGCAACTAATCGGACTTTGTGTTATCCATTTTTTGTTGTGCCCTTTGGCCAGTTCCTTGTGATGAAAAAAAAAATAAAAAAAAAATAAAAATAAAAAAAAATAAAAAAAAAAATACAATGTACCCCTGACGAGAAGTTTATGAAAGAGCTGCCATTAATTCACTCTGTCAAACGCCTTTCTATAATGCGTGTGTTCGCGTATGTATGCGTATAATATGTGTGTTCGTGCGTGTGTTGCCTTGTGATAGAGTGGGCCGCCGTCCAAAATGTGTGTGTTCGTGCGTGTGTTTCCTCGTGATAGAGTGGGCCGCCGCCCAAAAAGGGACGTTGGACTAACCTCCGCACTGATAGAGGTGGGCTAGAAATTGCTGCTCGCGAGTGTACTTATCTGTATCTTAAGTGTACTTATCTGTATTTTTTGTGTGTATAATAATAATAATATAAAAAGAGAAAGCAGGAGAGGGGGAAAGTGGGGGACAGGGAGAAGAATAGATGGGTGAGAGAAAGGAGGCTAGTAAGAGAAAAAGTCTCCGGGGCTTGACCCAGGTGCTGTATGTGTTTTGTATGTTGTTGTTGTGGGTCGTCTCGACATAACGACACGCTTCCCAACTCGCCGAGCAAACAGAAACCACTCTGGGGCGCTTGGCAGGAAAAGGGGCCTCGGAAGATGGTGCCCGGACACCCCAAGACAACCCCGCGCCCACCCCCGCCGCCCACCGCAGGGTTCTTCATTTTTTTTTTTTGTTATCTTCTTGTTCTTCTCTTTCTTTCTTCAGGCGTGATTTGTTTTCTTCGTTCTTCTTGCTTCTTCTCTTCTTTCTTCTTATCTTGTTTTTGTTACTTGTCTTGATTTGGGTTAGTTTTTTTTGCTTTTTTTGTCACTGCCATGTACGCGCGCACACCCCCAAACGCCGGGGCCCAACCCCGCACGGGCGGCGGGCGTCATCCTCCCCTCATCTCCCGCGTCAACATATACCAAAAGGAGGAAGGAATATGTGAAAATTTAGTGAAAGAATCTGAGATTAAAAGTTTTTTTTTGTTTTTTTTTATTTTTTACCAAAGTTTGGGAAACAGGGAAGAAGGACTTCCGTAGAGCGGAGGGACCTACAGTTTTCGTGGATCCGAACCAGGGATAGTGAGGGGAAGGCGAGCGGACGGAGTGGATTGTAAGAGTATAAAGTTTTGTAGCAGCATAAAAGGGGGAACAGAGTACCTCCTTTAAAGCGAAGGGGTCATTTGAATTAATGTGGCCTCGTCCGAACCACGGAAGGATAGTGAAGTACTGAAAAGGACAACGAAGAACTTACGACCGAATTGCATCCCCACCGACCGAAAAAAGTTTACAACCCGACGGACATCCGAAAGACAACCAGTCTTCATCCCCGCTGTGTGTGGTGTATCCAGGTCTGCTCCCCCGCGGGTGTGGAGGCCGTCGTGATGACGAAAGGGGCCCCGGGTCTCGAACTTTTACATGTTCCCTTTGCGTCGCCATCAGTCTTGGTTTTTCCTGTGAGACTCGCCCGGAGGGAGGACAGATGGTTAGAGAGTGGGGTTTAAAGGGGGGGGGATCCTTGCGGAAGAGGGGCCCAAATCGGCGGCTGCGCTGGTCACGGTCATTTAGCCGTGGCCACCCAGGCCGTCAGCCCTTGGCCCGCCTGGAAGGAAAACCCTCCGGACCCTGAACCGTTGGAAAGGTGCAGGGCGTTGCACGCAGCACCAGCATTATAAAAATAATAACTTTTAAAAAACAAAAAATATGAATACCAAAGCTATAAGACAATAAGTGAGAAAAACCCCCCCGGGGAAACCGACTGCTTTGCCTCGCCCTGAGGAAGCCTGTTGGAAGAGTGTGGTTATTTAAGGACAAGAAAGGATAGGTCGTGGCTGAGTGAACTCTGTTGAGGAATCCGTTGGTGGCAGAACGTGGTCGCGGCCGGTCTGCTGCGACTCGCCACTGCCAACGGTTGGAAACATCTCAAAAACAATACCACTGAGAGTGCAAAAGGGAAGGTCTGGCCAGGGGCCGGGCCCTCCCCGGTGAGAAGCGGGTGGAAAAAAAGGGGTTAGTGGAAAATAACAGGGGGTTAGTGGGAAACAGTGAAGTGATTATGTGTAGATTTGAAGTGGGGGGTTGGGGTTTGGCTTTTAGTAATTTGTTTGGGGAAGACGGTAAGCTCGGGGGAGAGTGTCGATGAAGGTGTACATTGTGTCATGTGTGTGTTGGAACATGGCGATTCGTCTTTGTGCTCTGTTGTATAGTGTGATGTTGATGGGAAGGATGTTGGTCTCCTCGTAAAGGGGAGGAAGATGTCCGGAAGCCGTACCACTTTACTCCTATCGCGGAGCGTAGTGACTTGTTCTGGATCCTCTGTAGTTTGCAAAGATTTGTTTTTGCCACTAGAGAGAGGATGAGGGGGCAGTGGGTTTAAGTTGTGTGTATGTGCCGTGAGCAAGGATCAGGTGAATACGTGATGGATTGTCCGTGCTCATGTAGTTACTATTCAAAATTATACTTGCATTATATAATGGTATGTAGTCGTAAAAAGCAGGATAGGGGAGGCGGTAGCAAGTGGTTACCGTCGCAAATTTGGGGTGCTCTGTCTGTAACCCGAGTTCGATCCCAATCAGGACAAAACTCACTTAAAATCTGTTTACAATTGTCGAGTGGCCTAAGAACAACCACAAGCTGTCATTACTCTCCCTTCGATGGCGAGTGCATCGGAGGACACAGGGAGCAGCAAAGAGCCTCTAATCATAGAAGTCTATACAAATCCTGCCCGCGCCACCACGGGCGAGAGCCAACCATCACACCCTCAAGTGAACCTCCTGAGCCTACCATCCCACCCCTGGAGGGCACTGCCTACACCGCTATAGGCAAAGTATGTAAAAAAAAAAAAAAAAAAAAAAAGTATATCAAATTCTGCTTACATTATCACTACTGGCTGATAAAACAGCGGCACATCAACATGTAACGGTGACGCAGCCCCGTCTTATCATGCCCCCCCAGATTAAACTGATGCTCAGAGATAACAGTGACAGCCTGCCTGTCACTTAAGGTTATGGTGGAGGTGAATAACATCACTCATGTATGCTTCACTGTGTCTTTCTTTCTCACTAAGTAAAAGTTTTTTTTTCCTGACGCGGACCAAGTTGTCAAAAAAGGGGGAACAGACACCAACAACCCTACTGGGCTGCCTGTGTGACTACTTTATATCACTATAGTTTCTACGTTTTAATTAAAGGTAAAACAAATTGCCAAGTTGAAAACTCCGCCCCACTCATCACTCCCTCAGGCCGAGGCTGCATGGAAATTTGAAAAAAAACTTGCAATACTGAAAAAATGCCATGAATTTGACAGGAAAGACGTACTCAAGACGAAAGGAGAGAGACATACTCAAAGAGTCTTAAGCTAATCAATCAAACATTGGGGGCATACGCCGGGGTTAGCTAAGCTAAGGGCTATAGCTATATACAAAAAAAAATAACGCAAGTAATTTCGTAGGGCTGAAATAATCGAGTTTTGGGAGTTGATGCTACGTATTTATATAACTCATATATAACTTACTTTATTTTCTCTATCTTTCTACGCTAAACAGTCTTGGGGATGGCTAAAAACAGGCTTGGTTATGGCTAACACAGTCTTGGTTATGGCTAACACAGGCTTGGTTATGGGTAACACAGGCTTGGTTATGGCTAACACAGGCTTGGGTATGGCTAACACAGGCTTTGGGTTTTGGCTAACACAGGCTTGGTTATGGCTAACGTAGTCGTGGGTATGGCTAACGTAGTCGTGGATTTTGGGTAACACGGCTTGGGTATGGCTAATACATGCTTGGTTATGCTAACAGAGTCTTCGGTATGGCTAACACAGTCTTGGATGTGGCTAACACAATCTTGTCTATGGCTAACAGTCTTGGGTATGGCTAACACAGTCTTGTCTATGGCTAACAGTCTTGGGGAAAGGCTAACACAGTCTTGGTTATGGCTAACACGGCTTGGTTATGGCTAACACAGTCTTGGCTATGGCTAACCACGGTTTTGGGTGTGGCTAAAAAGTCTTGGGGATTGCTAACACAGTTTGGGTATGGCTAACCCCAGGCTTGGTTATAGCTAATACAGGCTTGGTTTGGCTTAATACCCGGCATGGTTATGGCAAACACAGGCTTGGGTACAGCTAACATATTCATGGGTATGGCTAACACAGGCTTGGGTATGGCTAACACGTCTTGGGTGTGGGTAACAGTCTTGGGTATGGCTAACACAGTCTTGGCTATGGCTAACACAGGCTTGGTTATGGCTAACACAGTCTTGGTTATGGCTAACACAGTCTTGGCTATGGCTAACACAGTCTTGGCTATGGCTAACACAGGATTGGTTATGGCTAACAAGTCTTGGTTATGGCTAACACAGTCTTGGGTGTGAATAACAAAGTCTTGGGTATGGCTAACACAGTTTTGGGTATGGCTACACAGTTTTGGGTATGGCTAACACAGTTTTGGCTATGGCTAACCCGTTTTGGCTATGGCTAACACAGACTTGGTTATGGCTAGCACAGGCTTGGGTGTGGCTAACACAGTTTTGGATATGGCTAACACAGGCTTCTGTGTGGCTAACACAGTCTTGGGTGTGGCTACACAGTCTTGGCTATGGCTAACACGGTCTTGGGTGTGGCTAACAAAGTCTTGGGTATGGCTAACACAGTTTTGGGTATGGCTAACACAGTTTTGGGTATGGCTAACACAGTTTTGGCTATGGCTAACACAGACTTGGTTATGGCTAACACAGGCTTGGGTGTGGCTAACACAGTTTTGGATATGGCTAACACAGGCTTCTGTGTGGCTAACACAGTCTTGGGTGTGCTAACACAGTCCCTTTGGGTATGCTAAAACGGTCTTGGATGTGGCTAACAAAGTCTTGGGGATGGCTAACACAGTTTTGAGACTAGTACTATTATTATTACCACTACTGTTACTACTACTTATACTACTACTGCTATTACTTGTATTACTACTTTTACTACTAATAATAATAATGTCACTACTATTTATGTAACTACTACTGCTATTACTACTACTATTACTATTACTACTACAACAAAGATTACTATGGCTACTACGTACTAGTGCTACTTCTACGTACTACTATTAATACTACTAATGCTACGTGTTACTACTACTACTACTTTTTGTTACTACTACTACAGCTACTACCACTAGTTTATCAGTACTACGTCTACTGCTACTACTTCTACAATTAAGGTTACTACTATTACTACTACAACAACAGCTACTACTAGTAATGATAATAATAATATAGTACTACAACTACTACTACTTATACTTATACTGCTACTCTTAATACTACTGGTACTAGTAATTATATATACTACCACTACTCAACTACTACAAATAATGACGTTTAATCACTGCTACTAACGATACTTCTAATTCTACACTACTACTACTAGTACTACTACACATGATAATAATAATAATAGTAATGCTAGGATGGTATAGTAGGATGCTAGGGATGGATGAGGACCCATGTATTGATGTTTGTAGTAGTAGTATAATTAGACAACAATGTGAGTGCAAACTCCAATCGTGTTCTTGCTGTCGTTGGTCACTGGTCAAAGTGCCTCGGGGTAGACCACCTAAACCCCACCGTAGCCTGCCTCACCCCAGCCCCACGCCTCCCTCACCCCAGCCCCAGCCCCGCCTGTCTCACCCCAGCCCCACGCCTGTCTCACCCCAGCCCTACGCCTCCCTCACCCCAACCCTACGCCTCCCTCACCCCAGCCCCAGCCCCACGCCTGTCTCACCCCCGCCCCACCCTCCCTCACCTCAGCCCCACGCCTCCTCACCCCAGCCCCAGCCCCCCGCCTGTCTCACCCCACCCCACGCCTGTCTCACCCCAGCCCCCCGCCTGTCTCAACCCCCCGCCCCACGCCTGTCTCACCCCAGCCCCACGCCTGCCCCACGCCTGTCTCACCCCAGCCCCACGCCTGTCTCACCCCAGCCCCACGACTGTCTCACCCCAGCCCCCCGCCTGTCTTACCCCCGCCCCCACGCCTGTCTCACCCCGCCCCCGCCTGTCTCACCCCAGCCCCACGCCTGCCTCACCCCAGCCCCACGCCTCCCTCACCCCAGCCCCACGCCTCCCTCACCCCCGCCCCACACCTGCCTCACCCCAGCACCACGTCTGTCTCAACCCAGCCCCACGCCTGCCCAAACCCAGCCCCACGCCTGCCTCCCCCAGCACACGCCTGCCTCACCCCGCACCACGCCTGCCTCACCCCAGCACCACGCCTGCCTCACCCCACCCCACGCCTGCCTCACCCCCGCACCAACGCCTTTCTCAACCCCAGTTCGAGTCCGCCTAGTTTGCTGACGTAGTGGCGCTTTGTATAGTTCAATTAACCTTGGTAGTGTGTACTTTGCAAACAAAAAAAACCCAAAACCACCCAAACCCACCCCCACCCCACCCAAACCCCACAACCCCACACACAAAAAAAACCCCAAAAACCCCAACAATCCCACCCCCCAAACCCGGGGAAAAAACCCCCCCCCCACAAAAAAGGGGTTTAAGGGGGGGGGCCCCCCCCGGGGGGCCAAAAACGGGGGGGGGGGGCCCCCCGCCTAGTTTTTGACGTAGTGGCGCTTTGTATAGTCAATAACCTTGTAGTTGGTACTGCAAGTGTCTAGATAGGATAAAAATCTATTTATCTGGTCACCCCAGCCACACGCCTGTCCTGCACACACACACACACACACACACACACACACACACACACACACATGCACATATACACACACATATGCATGCATTCACACACACACACACACACACACACACACACACACACACACACACACACACACACACACACACAACAACTCCGTAGTGTAAGGGTTAGCACGCTCGACCCACAACCGAGAAGTCCGGGTTCGATCCCCGGGCGGAGCGAAGACAGACGGGCGGTCTTCTTAAAACCCGAGCCCCTGTCCACCCAGCAGTGAATGGGTACCGGGTGTTAGCCGGGGGTTTGTGACCCGCCTCTCGTTGTGGTGGCTTCAGCCAACACTAAGAACTAAGGATGAATGATAAAATGTTGATATGGAGACGGGCCATACGAGCGTCGCTCTGGCCCTGTAAAATACAAAAAAAAAAAAAAAAAAAAAAAAAAATACACACACACACACACGCGCGCACATAAACGGTAAGTCCATCAGTCTATGGAGTTTGTGAAATACGTCTTGGCGTTACCGCACAGTTTCTTCCCGTATTCTCATTCGCTTAAATGTGTATTTAGCCCAACATCCCCCTTAAAAATTATTCAATCAATATCGGACCAAGCCGTTTACCGCCTACGATTCATTTGCGATTTTTTGAGCCTACTCATCAAAGTTGAATTTACAGTTTCGGCTACCCAAAACAGACAGACAGACAGACAGACGGACAGACACACGGCTACTCCTATAGTATATTAAATATAAAAATATTGATATTATTACCATTGATATTATATCTAGTATAATTAATGAGTTTTTTTGTACACATCAGCCTATAGCGCCTGTAGGCAGTGAGCTCCAGGGGTAGAATGGTAGGCCCTGGAGCCGCTGGAGGTTCACTTGAGGGCTGTGATGGTTGGTCCTCGCCCTTGGTGGTGCAGGCAGGATATTTTATAGTGGCTCCTGTGATTAGATTAGATTAGCTCATGCCGCCCCTCTGCGTCCTCTAATGCACTCGCCGTCTAAGGTAGAATTAATGGGCAGCAAGTGGGTGTTCTTAGGCCACTCGACGATTGCTGAAAGAATTAGGGACCTCGGATAATACTATAACTAATATTTCTAAAGCAACATATATTTGACAGTATGAACAGCAAAAACATAGATATCACAATAAACACAACTATACAAAATACATATATCATCATTACAACTACTACTACAACTCTACTAGAAATACTACTACTACTACTACTACTACTACTAACTACTACACTATAAATACTATATATAATAATAATAAAATAATAATAATGATAAATTTTAAAATTTTAATTAATAGTAATAATATTAATAATAATAAAAATATTATTTTTATTAGTGATGTAAAGATATAAAACAATACACAAATTTACATTAAAGGTTGTTCAATAGCAGTGTTTGAATGGTATAAAAGTATTCTTACGATTTAACATGTTTAGTTCTTGCAAAATTCATTTTTTCAAAACACAAAACCTACCCCAAACCCCCAAGACCCGGAACCCAAACAATAAAAAATATCGCGCCACGGATTACCCCTAATCTTGTGGCTCACCGACGGGATTATCAGAGGCCACGTCGGCCCTTCCCCAACGCTCGTTTGGACCGGCTTATGATACCCATGATAACGTTGCCCAGGCCGTTTTGATGTACATATATATTACAATATATATATATATTAATATATATATATATATATAAATTTAATATAATATATCATTTTTTATATATATTCATTTTTTTTTTTAAAAATTTATATTTATCCAATCTATCAATCTATCTATCTATCCCCCACCCAAACCATCCATCCCCCATCCACCCATTCATCCATCCATCCATCCATCTATCTAAAGTTGCTCCTTCCCTCAAAAGGACAGAACCCCCCCACATATATTGTCAGTAGAAATACCCGTGTGGGTGTGTTTATATGTGTGTGTTGTGTGTGTTGGGGGCAGAGATCCACCATGGTCTTGCCCTGCGATCGGACTCGCATCGCCATTTTCACCTTACGGAGAATTTGGGAGTTCACGTGACCGTTCTTTGGGTAATGCGGGGACCTCACAAACCCCATCCCCCCTTGCTAAAGGGGACTCCCGCCCAATTTTTCCAGTCAAAAATCCCTGAGAGAGAGAGGGGGTTTCAACCGCAAAAACCACTAAGGGGCGCCCCAAAGCTCTATACACTAGATCATCTTGGGTTGTGTGTGTGTGTGTGTTTTGTGGGTGGTGGGGGGGGTTGTGTGTGGTGTGGTGTGTGAGCGTTGTGCTTTTCGTTTTAAAATGTGTGTAATTTTTTTACATTCAACCACGATCTGATTACGCGCTAAACACGTCATCTCCACTGCAATCCCCCGGGTAAAAGCTAAATTCAAAGGCCCGTCTTTTAAAAGCTCGGGTTTCCCCACACCAAACCCCTCATTATTTTGCCCCAAAAGGGACGTAAACGCCCCCCATTGCGAGGAAAAAATTTTTTTGAGCGAGTACTGATTTAATGCGTGAATAGCGAATGGTTGATCACGCTCTAGCAATGGGTTCCCCAAACCTTTTTTCTGTTGTTTCCCCTTCACCCGTTCAACCCCTGATTTCCCCCTTCATGTGGGCAAGGAAAAAGTAGCCCCAAAAACAAAAATTTACATGCTTAAAACCAAGTATATGACACACCTCCATACTTATATACCTAAAAAACTCAATAGTCATTCTAAGAGTTTTTTTCTTTTCACGACTAAATGCATAAATTTTAATTTTCCCCCGGATAAATTTCCCCCTTAGAATCCGAAATTTCCCCCCGAGGGAAATTTCCCCCCCCGGTTGGGAAAAAATGCTCTAACCACGAAACCCGCTGCGGTGTGTGTGTCTTTTGTGTGTTTTTGTTTGTTGTTTTTGTGTGTCTGTGTGTGTTGTGTACTGTTGCTGTGTGGGGGCCTGTGCTGTTGTGTGTGGTGCGTGTAGTATGTGTGTATTTTATGTTTTTGGTGCGTATTTGTGTCGTGTCCCGTATGGGGTGGTGCGTGCTGTATGTGTGTGGCTTTTTTTTTGTTTCGTGTGTTCATTCACCCTGGTCTTGTCCCCGCGAGCTGGGTCGCGATCGCCGTTTCACCCTCTCATGCGAGCTTTTTGGGGCTCATTTTACCGATCTTTGGGGTAAAGCGGGACCTCACCACCACCCCCCCCATCCCCCTTTTTCAAGGGGGACAGAACCCCCGAATTTGTCAAGTGAAAAATCCCCGGGGGCACGAGGATTCGAACCCCCTACCCACAGAGTGAGAACCCGCACCTATCAACCTGACCATCGGCGGGGTTGTGTGTGTGTGTGTGTGTGTTGTTCTTTTTTTGGGGGTTATCTACCCACGGGGTTGTTTTCCATGCCCGGTGTTCTTTCCTGGAAAAAGCTGGAAACTCGTGGAACATGTCTTTGGTAATGGTTTCCAGCCCAGCACTCACACACACACATCTCACCCCCTTTCTCATGGGGGGGAGTAACTGCCCCCATTGTCGCGAAAAAAACCCGGAACGCGGGTGTCCCGGGATCGACATAAGATAAACCCGCCTGTCTGCGCTGATCCACTTGACCACGCGGCGGTGTTGGGGTGTGGGTGTGTGTTGGTGTGGTGTGGTTGTGTGTGTGTGGTGTGTGTGTGTGGGGGTATTTATGCATATTGTTGTGCTGCATATTTTTGTGTGTGTGTGTATATGTGTGTGCATATTTGTGCAATCGTGTGTGGTGTGGATGTGTTTGTGGTGTTTATTCTCTAGTTGTATTTTTTTAAGTGCAGCTACACTCGTATGACCCCGTCCCTACTATCTACTTTTATCATTCATCCTTAAATGCTTTGTTGGAGGAGCCCCCCCCCGGGGGGCGGGCCAAACCCCTGATAAACATCACTGGTACCTGTCCTGTCACTGATAAGCCCAATAAGAGTCTTGGGGTAAAAAAAAAATCAAATTGGAGCACGAGCAGCTTTGCGTTGTACGCATCAAGACGAGCCAGGCTGAAGGCTGAAAACTCAACACTCAGACCGAAAACAAAGGCTGGTCTGGGAACCGCCAACCGAGCCCTGCAGTTAAAGGTTACGTGTTAAAATCCCCAATTACATGTGTTACTCACATCTGAGGAAAGGGGGTGGAGGACGAGGAGAAAAAGAAAAAAAAGAAAAGCTTAACAATAAATTTTAAAAAAACCCTTTTAAGATACAATAGAAAATAATGTCAAAAATATATATATACATATAATAATATATATATATAACATATATATATAATCTATATTATATTTTTACATAAAATTTTAAAATAATTTATATTTAAATATATTTTTATATAAAAATAATATATAAATATATTTTTTAATTAAAATTTTTTATTTTTGGGGTTTTTTTATAATTTTTTTATAAAATTTTTTTATGTTTTTAATTTTATTTTATTTATAGTGTTATTAAATTAATTTAAAATTTATTTTAATTTAATTATTTTTTTTTTAAATAGTTTATTTTTTATTTATTTTATATATTTTATTAAAAATTTTTTAATTTATTGTTTATTAAAGATTTATTTTGTATATGAATAATTTTATTTCTTTTTTTTTTTTTTTTTTAAAAAAAAAATTTTTTTTTTAATTTCAAAATTTTTTTTGGAAAAATTTCTTTGATTTTAAAAGCCAAAAAAAATTTTTTTTTTTTTTTTTTTTTTTTTTTTTTTTTTTTTTTTTTTTTTTTTTTTTTTTTTTTTTTTTTTTTTTTTTTTTTTTTTTTTTTTTTTTTTTTTTTTTTTTTTTTTTTTTTTTTTTTTTTTTTTTTTTTTTTTTTTTTTTTTTTTTTTTTTTTTTTTTTTTTTTTTTTTTTTTTTTTTTTTTTTTTTTTTTTTTTTTTTTTTTTTTTTTTTTTTTTTTTTTTTTTTTTTTTTTTTTTTTTTTTTTTTTTTTTTTTTTTTTTTTTTTTTTTTTTTTTTTTTTTTTTTTTTTTTTTTTTTTTTTTTTTTTTTTTTTTTTTTTTTTTTTTTTTTTTTTTTTTTTTTTTTTTTTTTTTTTTTTTTTTTTTTTTTTTTTTTTTTTTTTTTTTTTTTTTTTTTTTTTTTTTTTTTTTTTTTTTTTTTTTTTTTTTTTTTTTTTTTTTTTTTTTTTTTTTTTTTTTTTTTTTTTTTTTTTTTTTTTTTTTTTTTTTTTTTTTTTTTTTTTTTTTTTTTTTTTTTTTTTTTTTTTTTTTTTTTTTTTTTTTTTTTTTTTTTTTTTTTTTTTTTTTTTTTTTTTTTTTTTTTTTTTTTTTTTTTTTTTTTTTTTTTTTTTTTTTTTTTTTTTTTTTTTTTTTTTTTTTTTTTTTTTTTTTTTTTTTTTCCCTTTGTGCTCCCCCCATTTTTGATTGGGGTTTTTTTTTTATTTACCCCGCAACGACTTTTATAGTGGGCTTATCAGTGACATGACAGGTCCATTACTCTTTCAGGGGTTTTGTGACCCCCCCCCGGGGGTGGTGGTTTCCCCTCCAACACTAAGCAAAAAATAATGATAAAATGTAGATACGTATGGAGACGGGGTCAACGATGTAGCTCCCCTGTAAAAATACAACTAGATGAATACAAAAACCACACCACACATCACCCACACACGATATCACAAATTCCACACATATACCACACACACAAAAATATCATGCAACACATATCATAAATAGCCCACACACACACCCCACACCACCACCCCAACACACACACCACAACCACACACACACACACCCCTGCGTGTCAGTGGATCAGCGCAACAGGGGGGTTTTATCTTCGTCGATCCCCGCCCCCGCGTTCCGGGGTATTTTTCGCTGACCATGGGGGCATTACTGCCCCCCATGACAAGTGGTGAGATGTGTGTGTGTGTGATTTGCTGGGCTGGCAACCTTATCAAAGCTATTTTTTCCCACGAGCCCACGCTTTTTCCAAAAAGTAACACCTGGATGGATAAAACCGTGGTAGAAAACCACAAAAGACACACACCCCCACACCACCACACCGCGCGATGGTCGGGTTGATAGCGTGCTGGTCTCTCACTCTGTGGGTAGGGGTTTCAAATCCTCGTGCCCCCGGGTTTTTCATTTGAAAAATTCGGGCGTTTCGCCCCCCTTGAACGGGGGAGGGGGGGGTGTGTGTGTGAGGTCCCAGCATTACCCAAAGATCGGTAATAATGAGCTCCAAGCTCGCCTGAGAGGGTGAAACTGGCGATGCGAGCCATCGCGGGGACAAGCCATGGGTGAATGACACACACAGACACAAAAAAAAGCACACAAACATACAGACACGCACACAAAAATACGACACGCACACCACATACCACACAAACCATAAACATACCACATCATACACCACCACACACACACACCACGGGCACCCACTGCACACGCCACACACCACACAGACACACAAAAACACCACATACAAACACACACAAAAGACACCCCCGCGCGTGCTTCGTGTTAGAGCATATTTCCAACCGGGGGAAAATTTTCCCTCCGGGGGGAAAAATTTCGGGTTCTAAGGGGAAATTTATCCTGAGGAAATCAAATTACTAGTTTTTAAATCGTGAAAAAAAAAAACATCTTTTAGAATGTACTTTGAGTTTTCTTCGGGTTAATAGATATGGGGATAGTGTCTATATACTTGTGTTTTTAAACATGTAAATGTTGGGGTTTAGGCTATTTTTTTCCCTTGTCCAAAAAGGGGGGAAATCCAAGGGTTAAACTGGTTGAAGGGGAAAAAAACAAAAAAAGGGTTTGGGGAAACCCTTGCCCTAGAGCGTGATAAACCATTCGCTATTCACGCATTAAATCAGTACTCGCTCAAAAAAATTTTTTCCCCTCGGCAAATGCGGCGATTACTGTCCCTTTGAGCAAAATAATGATTGTTTTTGGGTTGGGGAAGCCCGAGTTTTATTAAAGATCGGTCCCTTTTTTGAATTTTTTAGTTTTTTAACCGGAATTGACAGCTGGGATAGTGTTCAGCGCGAAATCGATCGTGGTTGAATGTAAAAAACCTTACACCATTTACACACGCACGACTACGCTCACACACACACACCACACACACACACACCAAAAACCCACCACACACACACACCACCAAAGGCCAAGATATCTGTGTATAGACTTTGTGCGCCATTATGGGGGTTACCGGGTTCGAATCCCCATCTCTCTCCGGGGTTTTTGACGGGTAAATTCGGGCGGTACTGCCCCCTCTTACAAGGGGATGGGGGTTTGTAAGGTCCCACTTCCCAAAGATCGTCACGGGGGAACCCAAAGCTCTCCCGTCAGGTAAAACTGGCGATTGCGATCCGCTCGCAGGGGGCAAGACCATGGGTGGATCTCTGTCAAAACCACCCCAAACACACACACATTACACACCCACACAGGGGTTTTTTTCTATAAAATATATGTGGGGGGTTCGTCCCTTTTGAGCAAGGGAAATTTTAGATAGTGTTGGGAGGGGGGATAATGGGGGATGGGGGATGGGGGTTGGATGGATGGTAATAGATAGTAATAGTTGAAAAATTATAGATAGATAGATGCATATTATATATTATATATATATATAAAAAATATATATATATATATATATATATATATTTTTAAATATATATATTTTAAATATATAGTAATCAAGCGGCCTGAAAACTGTTATCAGGGGTATCATAACCGCGTCCCCGGGAGCTTTGGGTAAGGCGCCGACGGGGCACCTGTAATCCCGTCGGGGAGCCAAGATTAGCGGTAATCCGTGCGCGATAGGTTTTTTTGTGTTGGGTTCCCGGGTCTTGGGGGTTTTGGGGAGGTTTTGTTTTTGAAAAAATAAAATTTGAAAAGAACTCAACAGCTTAAATCGAAAGAAACTTTTTACCATTCTAACCTGCTATCGAAAACCCTTTAATGTAGAAGTTGTGTAATGTGTATATCGTGTTCATCACTAATAAAAATAATATTTTATTATTATTAATTTTATTATATTCTATTATAATTATAATTATCATTATTATTATTATTATTTTTAAAATTTGGGTATTAGTATAGTAGTTAGTATATAGTATAGTAGTAATAGAAAGTATAGTTTCTAGAAAAGAGTTGTAGTATAGTTGTATTGTAAAAGATATATGTTATTAGTAGTTTGCTGCTGTTTATTGTGAATCTATGTTGTTGCTGTTCATACTGTCAAATATATGATGCTTTAGAAATATTATTATAGAAAATTTACCCCGCCAGGTCCCAAATTTTTTCAGCAATGTCGGTGGCCTAAAACCCCCTTGCTGCCCTTAATTCTCCCTTAACGCAGTGCATTAGGGGACACGGGGGGGGCGGCAGGGCTAATCTAATCAATCACAGGCGCCACTTACAAAATACTCCCTGCCCCCCACGGGCGAGAACCACCACACGCCCTCAAGTGAACCTCCAGCGGCTCCAGGGCCTACTTTCCCACCCCGGAGTCACTCCCTCAGGCGCTATAGGCTGATGTGTAAAAAAAAAACTCTTTAAAATTTCTAGATAAATCCAAGGGGTAGTAATATCATATTTTTATCTTTAAATCCAAAAAAAGGTAGCCGTGTGTCTGTCTGTCTGTCTGCTGCTGTCCTGTTTTGGGTCCGAAACTGTAAATTCATTTTGTATAGGCTCAAAAAATCACAAATGAATCGTAGGCGGTAAACGGTCGTTGAATAATTTTTAAGGGGGATTTTGGGGCAAAATACCCTTTAAAGGTATGGAATCAGGATAAATTGTGCGGTAACGCCAACCGTTTTCACAAACCCCTTAGCTGAGGGCCTTCCGTTTAGTCGCGCGTGTTGTGTGTGTGTTTTTTTTTTTTTTTTTTTTTTTTTTTTGTTTTTTTACAGGGCCGGCGACGCCGTATGGCCCCGTCTCCATATAAACATTTTTATCATTCACCCTTATTTCTTAGTGGGCTGAACCCCCAAAACGGGGGCGGGCCAAACCCCCGGCTAACACCCGGTACCCATTCACTGGGGGGTTGACGGGGGCTCGGGTTTTAAGAAGACCGCCCTCGCTTCCTCCGCCCGGGATCGAACCCGGACTTCTCGGTTGTGGGTCACGTGCTAAACCCCTTTCACAGGAGTTTGTGTGTGGTGTGTGTGTGTATGTGTGTGTGTTCTGTTGGTGTGTGTGTGTGGTGTTGTGAATGCATCATTGTGTGGTTATTCATGTGTGTGTGGTGTTGTTTGTGTGTGTGTGTGTGTGTGTCAGGCGGCGTTGGCTGGGGTGACCAGATAAGATAAAATTTTTACCTATCTAGACACTTTGCAATACCAACTAAAGGGTTTTTGACTTCAAAGCGCCCCTACGTCGCACGAAAATAGGCGGCCGAACTGGGTGAGAAAAGGGGTGGGGCTGGGGTGAGGCAGGCGTGGGGTGGGGTGGGCAGGGGTGGGGCTGGGGTGAGGCAGGCGTGGTGCTGGGGTGAGGGAGGCGTGGTGCTGGGGTGGGCAGGCTGGGGCTGGGGGGAGGCAGGGGTGGGGTGGGTTGAGACAGACGTGGTCTGGGGGGAGGGAGGTGTGGGGCTGGGGGGGGAGGCGGGGGGCTGGGGTGAGGAGGCGTGGGGGTGGGGGAGGCAGGCGTGGGGGTTTTTTTTTTTTTTTTTGGGGGGGGACAGGCGTGGGGCTGGGGTGAGACAGGCGTGGGGCTGGGGGTAAAACAGGCGGGGCTTGGGGGGAGACGTCTGGGGCTGGGTGGCGGGGTGGGCTGGGGTGGACAGGGGTGGGGCAGCGTGGGCTGGGGTGAGACAGGCGTGGGGGTGGGGGGAGACAGGCTGGGGGCTGGGGTGAGCACGTGGGGGGGTGGGGGGAGACAGGGGTGGGGGGTGGGGGTGGGGTGAGGGAGGCGTGGGGCTGAGGTGAGGGGGCGTGGGGCTGGGGTAGACAGGCGTGGGGGTGGGGGTGGGGTGAGGGAGGCTAGGGTTGGGGTGGGAGGCGTAGGGCTGGGGTGAGACAGGCGTGGGGCGGGTGAGACAGGGGTGGGGGTGGGGTGGGGGGGGGAGGCGTGGGGGTGGGTGAGGCGGGTACGGTGGTGGTAGGTGGTCTACCCCGAGGGACTTTACCATGACCAAAGACGCAAGAACACGATTGGAGTTTGCCTCACATTGTTGTCTAATATACTACTACTACAACATCAATACATGGGTCCCCCACCTCCCTACATCCTACTAACCATCCCAGCATTACTATTATTATTATTATCATGTGAGTATAAATATGTAGTATTGTAGAATTAGAAGTATGTTATAGCGTGATTAACGTCATTATTTGTAGTAGTTTAGTGTGGTATATATATAATTACTGTACCATAGTATTAAAAGTGCAGATAAGTATAATGTAGTATTTTTAGTACTATATTATTATTTTCATTACTAGTAGTAGCTGTTGTTGTATATAAAAGTATAACCTTAATTTTTAAAAAGTAAGCAGTAGACTGTACTGTAAAATATGGTTTAGCTGTAAGTGTTAACAAAAGTATAGTGTATAACACGTACATTAGTATTTATATTTGTACGTAGAAATACATTTCGTATCCTGTAAACTTTGTTTGTAGTTTTGTAATAAGTGTAAAAGCAGTATAGTTACTAAATGTAGTGACATTATTATTATTTTAGTAAAAGTAGTAATACAAGTATGCATATATATTGTGTAACGTGTGTTTAAAAATAATAGTACTAGTCTCAAACTGTTTTACCATACCCAAAATTTGTTACCCCATCCAAGACCGTGTTGCCATAGCCAAAATTTTTAGCCACACCCAAGACTGTGTTAGCCCACAGAACCTGTTTAGCCATATCCAAAACTGTGTTACCACACCCAAGCCCTTTTTGCCATAACCAAGTTGTGTTAGCCATGCCAAAAATGTGTTAGCCATACCCCAAAACTGTGTTAGCCAACCCAAAACTGTGTTTAGCCATACCCAAAACTTTGTTAGCCCTCCAAGACCGTGTTTTCCCTAGCCAAGATGTGTTTGCCACACCCAAAACTGTGTTACCACCGAACCTGTGTTAGCCAAACCAAAACTGTGTTAGCCAACCCCAAGCCTGTGCTAGCCTACCAATCTGGTTAGCCATAGCCAAAACTGTGTTAGCCATAGCCAAAAAGTGTTGCCATACCCAAAAATGGTTAGCCATACCCAAAACTGTGTTAGCCATACCCAAGACTTTTTTTATTCACACCCAAGACTGTGTTAGCATAAACCAAAACTTGTTAGCCATAACCAAACCTGTTTGCCTAGCCAGCTGTGTTGCATAGCCAAGACTGTGTTAGCCATAACCAAGACTGGTTAGCCTAACCGCCCTTTTTGCCTAGCCAAGACTGGGGTTAGCCCTACCCCCTGGTTTCCACACCCAAAACGTGTTAGCCATACCCAAACCTGTGTTAGCCATACCCATGAATATTTAGCTGTACCCAAACCTGTTTTGCCTAACCATCCCGTTTAGCCATAAAAAAAACCTTTTTAGCTATAACCACCCCGTGTTAGCCCTAGCCAAAACTGTGTTTTGCAAAACCCAAGACTTTGTTAGCCACACCCAAAACCGTGTTAGCCATAGCCCAAGACTTGTTAGCCTACCAAGCCCGTGTAGCCATAACCGACTGTGTTAGCCATACCCAAGACTGTTACCATAGACAAACTGTGTTTGCCATACCCAAGACTGTTGCCTAGACAAGATTGTGTTAGCCACATCCAAAACTGTGTTAGCCATACCCAAACTCTGTAGCCTAACCAAGCAGTTTCCATACCCAAGCCTTTTTAGCCAAAATCCACGACTACTTTTTGCCTACCCCCCATACGTTACCCTAAACCCAAACCTTGTTAGCCATAACCAAGCCTTGTTAGCCATACCCAAGCCTGTTTAGCCAAAACCCAAACCTGGTTTTGCCTAAACCAAGCCTGTGTTAGCCATAAACCCAAAACTGTGTTACCTAACCAAACCTGGTTTTGCCAACCCGACTGTGTTACTAGAAAGATAGAGAAAAAAAAGTAATTTTATATGAGTTATATAAAACGTACACACTGCCAAAATCGATTATTTTTAGCCCTACAAAATTTTCTTGCGTTATTATTTTTTGTATATAGCTATAGCCCCTTTCTTAGCTAACCCCCCGGGGTATGTCCCCCAAAGATTGATTGATTACTTAAAACTCTTTGAGTATGTCTCTCTCCTTTCGTCTAGTACGTCCCCTTTCCCGTCAAATTTCATGGCATTTTTCAGTATGCAAGTTTTTTTTTTTAATTTCCATGCCAGCCTCGGCCCGAGGAGGATAGTGGGGCGGATCTTAACTTGGAATTTGTTTTTTCCTTTAAATTAAAAAGAGAAACTATAGTATATAAAGTAGTCACACAGGCAGCCCAGGGGTTGTTGGTGTCTTTCCCCCTTTTTTACAACTTTGGGCCGCTCAGGAAACAAAACTTTTACTTAGTGGGGAAAAAAAGACCAGTGAAGCTACATGAGTGATGTTATTCACCTCCACCTAACCCCTTAAGTGACAGGCAGGCTGTCACTGTTATCTCTGACAAACAGTTTAAACTGGCGGGGATGATAAACTGCTGCGTCACCGTTACATGTTAGTCCCCTGTTTTATCCCAGTAGTGAAATGTAAGCAAATTTGATATACTTTTTTTTTTTTTTTTTTTTTTTTTTTTCATCTGCCTATAGCGCGTGTGGCTGACCTCCAGGGGGGGGATGGTAGGCTCAGGAGGTTACTTGAGGCTGTGAGGTTTGGGTCTCGCCCTGGGGGCAGGAGGATTTTTATAGACTTCTATGATTGAGGCTCCGCTGCTCCCTGTGTCCCCGATCCTCGCCATCGAAGGGGGAGTTAATGGCAGCTTGTGGTTGTTCTTAGGCCCTCGCAAATTTTAAACGATTTTTAAATGGTTTTTTTCCCCCGATTGGGGATCGAAAACGGGTTTCAACGAGCACCCAAATTTCTGACGGAACCCCTCTGCACCGCCTCCCCTATCCTGCATTTTTCGACTACATACTTATATAAAACAATTAAATTTTGAAAAGATAACTACATCCGGCAAACCCTCCGTATTCACCGATCCTTGCTCACGGCACATACACCAAATTAACCTACTCCCCCCCACCTCTCTCTAGTGGGAAAAACAATCTTTGCAAACTACAGAGGATCCAGACAAGTCCTAGCTCCGCGATAGGAGTAAAGTGGGACGGGTTCCGGGGCATCTTCCTCCCTTTAGAGGGGACCAAAATCCTTCCCATAACACACACTATACAACAGAGCACAAAAACGATCCCATGTTTCCCAAAACACCATGACACAATGACACCTTCATCACACTCTCCCGCGAGCTTTTCCGTCTTCCCAAAAAACTTTAACGCCAAACCCCAACCCCCCCCTTCAAAACTACACATAACACTTCACGTTTCCCCTAACTCCTGTTATTTCCACTAAACCCCCCCTTTTTTCCACCCGCTTCTCACCGGGGGGGGCCAGGCCCCTGGCCAGACCTTCCTTATGCACTCTCATGGTATTTTTTTTGAGATTGCCAACCGTTTGGGATGGCATCGCAGCAACCAGGGCCCCGACCACGTTCGCCCCCGATTCCTCCCAAGTTCACCACCCGACCCTATCCTTTTCTTGTCCTTAAATAACCCCCCTCTTCCAACAGCTTCCTCAGGCGAGGCCGCATCGGTCCCGGGGGGTTTTTTTTCACTTTTGTCTTATACTTTGTTTCTATTTTTTGTTTTTAAAAGTTATTATTTTTATAATGCTGGTGCTGCGTGCAACGCCCTGCCTCTTCCAAAGGTTTTAGGTCCGGAGGGTTTTCCTTCCGGGGGGCCGACTGACAGGCCCTGGGTGGCCACGGCTAAAAGCCGTGACCCCGGCACCGCCGATGCCCGTCTTCCGCAAGGATCCCCCCCCTTAACCACACTCTCTAACCCTCTGTCCTCCCTCCGTCAGTCTCCAGAAAACCAAGACTGATGGCGACCAAGGGAACATGTAAAGTTCGAGACCCGGACCCTTGCGTCATCCCGGGCCCCCACCCGCGGGGGCGCCTGGATACACCACACAAGCGGGGATGAAGACTGGTTGTCTTTCGGATCGTCCGTCGGTTGTAAAATTTGTCGGTCGGTGGGATCAATTCGGTCGAGTCTCTTCGTTGTCCTTCTCAGCTACTCTCACATCCTTCCCTGGTTCGGACGAGGCCACTTAATTCTGACCCCTTCGCTTAACGAGGTACTCTGTTCCCCCTTTTATCTGCTACAAACTTTTTTACTCTTACAATCCACCCGTTCCCTCGCCTTCCCTCACTATCCGTGGGTTTGGTCCCACAAAAACTGTAGGTCCCCCCGCTCTACGAGTCCCCTTTTTCCCCTGTCCAATCTTTTGGGAAAAAAAAAAACAAAACAAAAAAAACTTTTAATCTCAACTTCTTTCACTAAATTTTTCACAAATTTTTTTCCTCCTTTTGGGGTTTTTTGGCGCGGGTATGAGGGGGGAGGGTGACGCCCGCCGCCCGTGCGGGGGGCCCTGGCGTTTTGGGGGTTGCGCGCGTACATGGGAGTGACGAAAACAAAAAATAACCCAAACAAGACAAGTAAAAAAAAACAAAATAAGAAAAGAAGAGAAAAACAAGAGAACGAAGAAAAAAAAATCACGCCCGAAAAGAAAGAGAAAACAAAAATAACAAAAAAAAAAATGAAGAACCCTGCGGTGGGCGGGGGGGTGGGCGGGGGTTGTCTTGGGGTTTCCGGGGGCCCCTCTTCCGAGGCCCATTCCTGCCCAAACCGCCCCAGAGTGGTTTTTTGTTTGCTCGTCAGTTTTGGGAAAGCGTGTCGGTTTTTGTCGGACCGACCCCAACAACAACATACAAACACATACGCACCCCGGGTCAAACCCCGGGGAATTTTTCTCTTTAGCCTCCCTTTTTCTCACCCCTATTCTTCTCCCCGTCCCCACTTCCCCTCTCCTGCTTTCTCTTTTTATATTTTTATTTTTAAAAAACAAAACTCAGATAATACACTTTAAAATACAGAAAGTCACTCGCGAGCAGCAATTTTTAGCCCACCTCTATCAGTGGGTGGAGGGGATCAAAGTCCTTTCTGACGGCGGCCCCCTCTATCACGAGGAACACACGCAGAAAACACACATTCTGGGGGCGGGGCCCCCTCATCAAAGGCAAAACACGCACGAACACACATTTATACGCATACATACGCGAACACACCATTATAGAAAAGGGGTTTGACGAGTGAATTACTGGGAGCTCTTTCATAAACTTCTCGTCAGGGGTACATTTTATTTTTTTTTTTTTTTTTTTTTTTTTTATTTTTTTTTTTATTTTTTTTTCATCACAAGGAAAGGCCAAGGGGACAACAAAAAAGGATAAAACAAAGTCCGCTTAGTTGCCTCCCTATAAAAAAACGAAAGAAAAAAAAAACAGAGGGGGGAGCCAATTTTAATTCGGGGGGAGTCTTGTTACTCTTTTTTTGAAAAGATTTAAGTCATAGGAAAATGGAAAAAAAGAAAAAGGAAAAGAGTTTCAGAGTTTACCAGTGAAAGGGATGAAAAAGTAAGGATACTGATTAACTCTTGCATTAGGAAGGGGGAACAGAATGGGGATGAAAATGAGTAGAAAGTCTTGTGTAGCGAGGCCACGGGAGGGGGGGAGGCATGCAGTTAGCAAGCTCAAAAGAGTAGTGAGCATGAAAAATAACGGTAAAAGAGTGCAAAAGCAGCAACATTGTGGCGGTGATTTAAAGATTGAAGACAGTCAGTCAGAGGAGAGGAGTTGATGAGACGAAAAGCTTTTGACTCAACCCTGCTTAGGAGAGCTGTATAAAGTGGATCCTCCCCAAACATGTGAGGCATACCCCCATACATGGGCGGATAAGGCCCCTGTAAGAGCAAAGCAATTGGGAGGGAGAAAAAAAAGGACGCAGACGCCACAGCACACCTAACTTCTTTAGAAGCTGTTTTAGCAGAGATGAGATGTGAGATTTCCAGTTCAGATTTTAGTAAAGGATAGTCCTAGAATGTTCATTGTAGAAGAAGGAGACAGTTTTAGTGTCATTGAAGAAGAGGGGAAGTTATCTGGTAGGTTTTGTCGAGTAGAAAGGGGAAAAAATTGTGTTTTTGAGGCATTGAACAAAACAAGGTTTGCTTTTGCCCCAATCAAATTATAGAAAATCTGAAGTTAGGCGCTCGGTGGCATCTCTCCGTGAATCAATTTATTAATGTACTGGTCCACTACCCAGGGGAAATTTACTGTTAAGTGGGGGAATTCCTTCTCGCTGTCCTTTAGTACTGCCAATGGTGTTCGACAGGGGGTGATTTTATCCCCCTACCTGTAAAATGTGTACACGGATGATCTCAGTGCCAACCTTCATGATACAGGTATCGGCTGCCACATACATGATGGTGCATCACTCACTGAGCTATGCTTTATGATATGGTACTGCTCGCACCCACTGCGGATGCGTTGCAGGACCTTATCAAAGTGTTCAGGGTATGCTGCCAAGCATGACATGGTCTACAACACCACTAAGACAGAGTACATGGTGTATCATGCACGAGCTCAGGGGAATACCTAAAACAGCATAACCGTGGGTTTGCCCCAGTTTTGTGGGAATAAGATTCCCGCATACTTTAGCCTTTTTTTCCCCGATGATGAGAGTCATGCAGACCACCATTTTTGTGGGGGATTTAATTTCGCAT
>JACEEZ010006051.1:0-20257 GCA_016584305.1 Chionoecetes opilio | reverse complement strand
GGGAGAATGTACTGTACTGTGTCTTAGTAGGGTATATATGGCAACCGCATTTGACCTTGCCTATAAATATAAATGACGCTGCCTTCGCCCTCCTACCCCCTCACTACTCTGTCATTTTCTTGCTCCTCCCCCCCCTAAGGTCCTTCCCTCTTCGCCTCTGGGGGCCCACGTGTGCCGTCCCCATCCAGCCCATGGCTACATCTCTGTACTCCACTGTTCCTGACAATACATCTATCTTCTGACTATGACTGGTTCAGTTATTGTTCCATACCCCCTCTACTAAAGGACACAGAAAGAAAACACGATCAGAACCGTGCTCCGGCCTTGACCGTCTCGGCAACAAGCTACCAAAGTGCCCGCCACTCCTCTCTCTTTTATTTCCTTCACTCCTCTTTTATATTAAAGAGCCCCCCAAATCAGGGTTCATTGGGTCCCTCTCCCCTTTTTTCCCTCTGCTGTTGTGAGGATTCTGGCTGCCTCACCTACCCCGTGGGGAAATACTACCGATTATTCCTTTTCTATCTTGGTGAAGTTAGCCCGGGAAATTTTGCAAAGTACTTGTAGCACTGCTCACTCACAGTTTGTGTTTCAACAACAAATTCGGCACAAACACGGGGACTGAAACCCAAATCTGTGTCACTACCTCCAAATTTCGAAAGCACAAAAATGAGATTGACTTTCCCATTGATAGAAGAGTTTCTATTAATGTGTCAAGCGGGAAACAAAATGCAAAAAAATGGATACTAAAAAATATCCCCCTCTTCCACCCAGCAAAAAGACTATCCTGACCTACCCACTCCCCCAGCAGTCGTTCTATAAAGGGCTTTTCTCAGGGCATTTTACTAGTTAACATTAAAACATGTACCTGTACACAAAACACTTCTGGAAAAGTGTACCTTGACCAAGGAATTTTTGGCTCCCGCGGGGCTGGGGGCCCCTTTGACCGAACGTGTCGGTCTTACTGCCGATGATTTCCCCAATGCCTGTAAATTCACGCCCTGTGCCCCTAATGATGTGTTTGTAAAAATATGAACAAATTTTGTTGTCAGTACTGCAGCTCCCAAAGCTTCTGAAAAAGGATGTAAAAATCCGCTAGCTGGATAAAGGATGGGTGCGGGATGATTTTGGGTCCCAAATAGCGCATAGGGGTAATTTTTAAAAGTAAATTTTTTTTCACGTATTTTTGTGGTATTCTGCCTTGTACTTAAAACTGTCGTGTGCAAATTTTAGGCTAATCTTTTATATTTAGGGGTGGCGGATCTCTTGAACATTTCCTTTTTTTTCCCTCATCATGACCACGAGAAAGAAAAACTGAAGTTTGGCTTCTTGGCCAAGTGTTCCTACTACACGGAGAAAAATTTCCCACCGTGGAGATTTTTTAGGACGTTTTTTCTACGCACACAAGGAAGAGAAGAAGAGGGTCAGAGAGTGCAGCGGGGCTGCAAAGGGGGCCCTCGACTTCGGGACACGACTGGGGATCCCCCCCTCGCAAAAACTAGCATGAGGAAAGTTTAAACTGGTTTTTCGACGAGGGGAAATCCTAGCAAAAGTAAAAATAACTCGGGATCACGCCTGCCGAAAAACAGAAGACCTTCCAAAAAAGTCTCCCGACCTTTTTGGCATCGCCCCCCTCCGACCCCCTCACTCTGTGCCATTCCTAAAGAAAAGGGAATTCCGTCTTGCCCAGCGGGAAAGGGGGGCGGGGTTCTGGCTGGTCTGGAAAAGAAGCGAAAGAATCGGTTTGCCGAGGGGAAAGCTCTCTCTCACGAAACCTTCAACAGACCCAAAAAGGGAAAGAGATGGTGGAGCTGGAGTCGCCCATCGTCTGATCTCAATCCAGCCAACGCTGCCAACCCCCTCGACTTCTCCTTCCGACGCCGGGGTCGCTTCTCCCCCAAAAGCATTGGGGACACGGGCAAAGTCCGTCCTACCCCCTATCTTGTGGGAGCCCTTGAAAAACGGAATCAGTACCCCGCCAAGCCCTTCAAATCGGGGCGGCTACGGCAAGTAGTTTGGGGCCACGACCAAAAGGGCCCTTGGCTAAATCCTGACCCCATTCGACAGGAAAGACGAAGTACGGGTCCCTTTGGCGAAGGGACATCAAAGAACTTTCAGTCCTCTTACCCCTCTTCCGTTCTTGGGGACGGGAAGACCCTTTCCCTCGGACGATGGCCTCGCGCCAAAAAACTCCCATCCTCTCAAAAAGGAGAAGGAGTGGGAAGCTCCTAGGATCCCGAAACTGCACCCCGGGAACGGTGATCCACCCTACAGCGGGTGTTCGGGCTTTAAAGACGGGGGGGCCCCGGGAAACGAGTCGGGGCGATGTGCTTCGAAAAAACCAGTGCCAACACGGGACCCCAAATGGGGCATGCACCATCTTGCAACAAAGATCGGCCGCCCCTTTTTTCCTTTGCTTCCGCTCACGTCCACGAACTTGTCCTTGAAAAGGGCCCTTTTTCTACTGTTTGGGGTTCTTTTCTTCCTGAATCACCATCTTCTCTCGCTTCAAGGCTACGGTTTTACTCAACCAGTCCGGCAAAAAACCCTCCCCCCAAAACGAAGACTGCCAAGACTCTGGTCTCCAAGGGGCCCTCCATTCAAGGTTTGAAAGTCGCTTCAGACAAGCACCCCGTGACGACTAAAGGAACTCGCTGACTGAGCATCCTTTTTTCCTCGGCGACGTCTTCCCAAGACCTCGATCCGTAGCCCCGGAGCGCTTCATCGAGCGCGTTTGGGTGGCGCGTATCATTTTTGCTCTGAAGATATCTTGTTTCGGGAGCACTGACTGGGCGTCACACCTCGAGAAAAGTCAGCCCTCCACGTTTTTTCCATCGTTCGCAACCGAGATCCCACGTCCTGCGATGGTTCAATCGACGGTTTTTTCCTCGCTCCCCCCAACACTTGGATTCGCTAAGGGCATCCTTCGTACCACGACAAAATAATTCGAAGGGCCCGCTTCACCACTCTGAGCCGCCATTTTTTGGTACTTGGCGAAAATTTATTGGCCTGTCAGTTCCCACTCTCCCTGTCTCCGACAAACAAACAAATTTTACAGGCCATTTCCTCGTGAAGGGGCCGAGGAACCCGCCAAGCGAATAAAACCCCCCATCTCCAAATTCCTGCCAACACTGCCCTCCTTCGCCATGAAAAATTCCCTCGCCTCTTCGAAACTCTTGATATCAAACCGCTTCCCGTCTGCCAAACCCCCGGAAGTGGCAGGGGGAAAGGGAAACGTACGTCGAGGGCCTTCCGGTCAGGGCTTCGCGTGTCAACGACACGCCAGCGAGGAGTGGGGGCCCCATCCGTCCTTCAACCTCCGCTGACCCAAAAACGGGAAAACCCAGTTCCTCCTCCAAATTTTTGGGGGCCCATCGCCCCCAACAGCCCGGGGCCTCGAGGCTTTCCTTCCCCGGCCAAGCCGGCCACAATGTGGGGTGGGTCCCCATGAAACCCCCCCCACCGAGGGGCTAATACTCACCAAAAAGGGGGGGCCGCAGCCCTGCTGGGGAAGGGGTGTCCGGCTTGTCCGTTTCAAAGAGACATCCCCTCCTTAATAGGCCAGTGCATAAGGGTAATAACAAATTGTAATCCGCCCCCCCAAATACAACCGATTGAAATCAAACTTTCATACGATGGTTTTTTTGCTAGATCACCATTCACAAAATAGGAAGAAAAATTAAACTTTTTTTTTATTGGCACCCTAATGATTATTCTAAGTGACCCCCGCCCACACGGCTCGTGAAAATTGGACTATCATTTTCTTTAAAAATTTAAAAAATTTTTTCCCAATTTTTATTACATCCTTTTACTGTTAGAACAAAAACCAAAAAAAAAAAAAATATTGTAAGATTTTTCATTCAGTTTCTCAGGGTAAATCGAGTTTGATTTTCCTTTGTCTTAAATTGACAAAAAAATTTCCAATTTTGGCACCAAACCTCCTTATTCATCCTACTGCCCTTAAAACCCACTTTTACTTCAAAAAGGAAGGGAACTAACGAGACTTTTTTTGTTTGTACTTCTCATTCCTTATTGAGAAAATTTTAAAAGTATTTACCTGAGGTTTTAGTAAATTCATAATTTCTTTTAATTTGACCCTAAATGTTCACATGGACCTACAGTATTCTGTTTGGTAGTTTTAAAAACTTCTCTAATGTGTTATAAACTAGTCCAAATCTGTTAAAAGTCATATAATGGTAGCTGTGGCCTTGGACAACACACTGGTAGATAGTTTTTCCCAATTAAGGACATTTAAAGGGATTTCAACCTCCCGCACCACGCGAGCGCCACGCCTCATTTGTTTACATCAATTTTGACGATAAAATATAGATTATAATGCTACTTCTGAGTTTCCTGATGCATTTCAGTGATTACTTATACGTCTGGCAATGCGTGCGAGAACGTAAAGCAGTTACCGGGAGCGCATCAGGGCAGGGATCTAAAGAGAGGGTGCTTTATGTACGTTGCTTCTAACAACATATGTACCTCTATATTCTACACCCCGTTGTTAACTGTATCAGAGCTGGGCACTAAATCATTGAATGTATTTAAATACTAAATACTAAATACATGGGAGAAATGTATTTAAATACTAAATACTAAATACATTTTACGAATGTATTTAAATACTAAATACTAAATACATCAATTGTATTTAAATACATCTGTAAATACATTTTAAATATACACAAATTTTAACATGTCCGAAAAAAATGGATTTCCTTAGATTTTGGTTTCCTTAGAAATTTCCTTCTCAGGCCTAAATTTCCTAAAAATAAGTTGATTTCCTTGAAAGTGGAAACACTGGTTCACTGGAACATCAGGGTTGCCAGATAGTTGGGCGGGTCTATGGCCAAATTAAGTGATAAAAAGTATTTACATTTTCATATTATGAGTATTTAAATTCAATGTATTTATTACTCATAGATGTATTTAAATACTGTATTTTAAATACATGACAACCAATGTATTTATAAATACATTTCTAAATACACAAATGTATTTAAATACGTATTTAAATACAAATGTGTTTAAATACTGCCCAACTCTGACTGGTGTCCAAAGACGAGACATGGCAGTGGTGGTACATGGTTGCTCATAGCTGAGTGGCTGAGCGACTACAATGACGTCACAGCCTCGCCAGCGAATCACAATTGTGTCAAAACAACGTGTCAGCCAATCAGATTGTGTCTCAAACGTGTCAGCCAATCACAAGGCAGCAGCCGCAACCCGCATTATCAAACTTGTATACATCTACCTCCAATCCTCATTTCGCATAAACTTTCAGCTTCGTCGTCCTTCTCAAAAGTAAGTTATTCCATTATTCCTTCATTCCACAATTCCCTGTGCACCTCCGTCACTTATAACCTCCAACACTTGTCCCACTACATACGCGCCTCCGATGTGTTTGTACTTATTTCTATTCTCTAACTTATTCCATTATTCCTTCATCCCGTGTGTCCACCTCCGTCGCTTCAACACTTATTCCACCTCCACATACACGCGGGTTACACGCCGGTGGCTTGTACTTCCTTGTATTCTCTAGCTATTCCATTATTCCTTCATATTAGGGGCCGAGGTCTTCTTCTTCTTCTTGTGACCCTTTTGCTTAGTACCACTTCGTAGGTCCTCTCCTCTGAGTCCTCTCCTCTCCTCTCATCTAGTGTTGACTGAAGCCACCACGCCGGGAGGTGGGTCACAAACCCCCAGCTAACACCCTGGTACCCATTCACTGCTGGGTGGACAGGGGCTTGGGTTTTAAGGAAAAGTGCACACCACATACGTGCAAGTGCTGTCTGCCGGAGCCATGCTTGGTGCTGTCTGGCATCGCCACCCAGATCGAGATGCCGCACTCACCACTCATGGCACATCACCACATAACAAAATCACCACAAGCGCCACCTGGGTTTGTTCTATATGGCCTAATTTCGTTTGTATACTTGCCCTATTCAGTTTCTTGAGTCAGAAAACATCAAATATACTCAATTTATGAGGATTTTTATTAATGATGCTTCCTTAACACCACCATAGAGGCAGTTACCTTGTGAGCAACAACTCTGATGTCATCAATCTCTTCTTTGGATCCAAAAACAGCTGATGACAGTTATTAAGCTAGCAACATTGGTGTTAAACGTCTTTGGATGTGCCCCCAGAGCTCAGTGGCTTTGTTGCTGATAAGGAAGGTACTGTCGCAGTACCTTGGGTTTCGAGGTTCCCAGCCTCACAATAACATCCTTTTTGAGTCAGGAATCCGTTAACACACCCAAAAGCACATAAAAACGAAAAAGAAGTGATTCTGAGGAATCAGAATACCAACCTGGTATGTTCTGAAAAGTGCTCAAACCTAGCGACAATGAGACCCTTACCTTGAGTGACTAATATCCTGCCTTGCAGGAGGAGACCAGGTGTGTCTGAGTTACTGCAAACATTCATACTAACCTCAAAAATAAATGGAACCTATTTCCAAGACCCTTATAAGGTTTACTGACGTAACACTTAGTCAAACAAAAAAAAAAAGTTTACGGCTTGTTTCTGAAAATGTAAGTTATTGTAATACAATTTCATTCACCTTCATAATTTTTCATCTAATCTTACATATGAGGCATCAATTGACAGCTGGATAAAAAAACGAAGAAAACTAAGGTGGACTTTTTTTGTCTATGACAATTAGGAACATGGCACTAGTGTTTTTAAACTTAATTTTTTGGGAAAATTTTTAACATTTAAATTTTCTTTTTCTCAGTGATAAACAAAGACAGAGAAAAACCACACCACAGAATCTTTCTTTATAAGGAGAGTTAATGGCTACAAAAAAAAAGAACTATCAATATAATCATAAGAGTTGAAAGCAATTTAATCCAGCTAATTTTCTCTTTTTTTCTTCTCATTTTTTATATTTGGCCAAAAACTATTAGCTAGATCTGAATGAAACTTATGTTTTAAAGTCTTTACGTAGCCCTAAATAACTTTATTAAATTTGCAGCAACATCCATCAGCAAACAGATTTAGGGTGGGCGTCCCCTTAAGTGCCAAACCTTTATTCAAAAGTTCCCGCTGTTTGTGGCATGCCCTCGGTGTTTGATGAGTAATAATGCTATGAACTTCATAGGAGCCTCCTCTATATTATTAGTTATAAATCACCTTACATGTGGGGTCATATCACTTGAAGCAGAACTTTACTTTTCGTCAGCCCCCAGCTGTGCAAAATTTTACACTATACCACACTCTCAATAGGAGTAGTCAACAACTCCGTCATTCTGGTACAAACTCGTAAGCGGGACCCAAATTTGTGTCTCCAGGGGCGGAAGCAGTTTCTGTACAAGTTTGCCTATTCTACACTATCTTATATTTAGAACTAACTATATTCTTATATTACGAACTACCAAGCATCCAGCAGTTACTGTCAAGTACTCTATTTTACATATATTTAGGTTTACACCAAATGGAAATATTTTTTGACCATTAATAGACACAATATAACAGAATTATTGTTGGGAAAAACACGCACACAAAAAAAAATCCACTGACGTTGACTCAGGATGGACTGATCGAAATAAGATGTTTATATACAAGAAAATTGTAAAAAAGTCTACAGCAAAGTGGAACCAAGCAAGAATAAATGACAATATTTTGTTATCGTATTGAAATGATATTCAAATCATGCAATAGAAATCCCTCCCACCCCGCACCTGTACACGTGGCCTGCCTGCAGTTTTGCCACACGTATGATAATTATCGTACATATACAATAAATTAACCTCCGGTTACCTTCTTATGAAGCTGAAAGTCTCTCACATTCGAAGGCACTTATTCTTGACACTGTCCACCCTCTCTTGTTCAACAGGTATATGAAGAACCTGTGCATTGTGTATTGGTGGCAGGTGATGGGTGATGAACGTGTGTTATGGGGTTCTATCTGTCAATTGTTTTTGGTGCCGCGGCAAGTGGAAGTTGTCGTACTTAATACTGATATGTTTTCTTTTCTTAATCTGTCTTTCATTAATAAATGGCACATGGAAAAAAACTACCAAAAATATATCTTTATTTTTGGAAGTAATTATGTTCCACTTAATACAGTACCTATATTTCCACCTGGTACTTGGTAATGACAGGACGACTGTACAGATTCCGAGATTATCATCGAGTTGTTGACTGCTCCTATTAATAGAGAGTGGTAGTTTTGTCTCCCCCGTTTGTAATGAGGGAGGTGTTGTTTCCTTACCTGTAAGGGGGAGAGTAGGAATGTATCTACAGTCAAACCTCGATATAACGGACTAAAGGGGGGGAGGAGTGGTCGTTAAAGCCGATTGTCCGTTATAGCGAGGGTATTTTCCCAAGGGTGGAAAAATATGAAGGAAAAAAAAAATGTGAAAAAAATGAGAAATAATCACACACAACCAGACTGTGTAGCTATGTTGGGAGGTAAACAGTGACTGGCACTACATGCTGAATTTGGTCCGCTCCTACACGTGAAATAAATGAGAAATAATCTCAAACACAACCAGACCATGTATAATCACATTTATGCCCTATATAATCACATTTGAATTGCTATTATCAAACATATGAGTAAAGATATGAAATACTTTCAAGGCGCTCATCCACGCCTGGCAGCGTGGCCGCGGCAGCAGCAGCAGCAGCAAGCATCATGAGACATTATAATCATCCCAAAATAGATAAAAAGGAAGAAAAAGTCTCCCGTAAAGTGATGGGTTATCCCCTAAAAGGTTGATGCTTTCTCTGACCGTCTGGCTAGTCAAGCTCAAGCTCTAGTGAAAGGTAAACAAACTACGAGCAGATTCAGCCGTGGCTTCCAAAGGTATTGCTTATTATCATGACTAATGCTCATTACTATATATATTATATGGTTGTGAAGTGCAGTTCTATACACGTGTCATAAGAACATAAGAAAATAAGGAAGCTACAAGAGGCCGCGAGGCCTACACGTGTAGTTCCTGTCACCTAACTACCTACATCCACCTTTCATCCCCATCCATGAACCTATCCAGTTCCCCTTTAAAGTATCCCCAATGACTCGGCACTAACTACCTGTCTACTGAGACCATTCCATTCATTCACCACCCTATTTGTGAACCAGTTTTTCCCTATTTCCTTTCTAAATCTACGCTTTTCCAGCTTGAATCCGTTACTTCTTGTTCTACCCTGGTTAAAAGCCGTAAGAACTTTTCCTACCTGTCCTTTATTAAATCCCTTTATCCACTTAAAAAACTTCTATCAGATCGCCCCTTACTCTGCGTCTCTCGAGTGAGTGTACTTTTAATAACTTCAATCTCTTCTCATAACTAAAGTTACGCATCCCTTGTATCATTTTGGTCATCCTTCTCTGCACTTTTTCTAACAACACTATATCCATCCTGTAATATGGAGACCAAAACTGAACTGCATAGTCTAGGTGAGCCTGACTAGAGCCAGATAAAGCTTTAGAATAACTTCCGCACTTCTACTTTTAACACTTCTGGTAATGAATCCTAATACTCTATTAGCTCTATTTCTGGCCTCAATACATTGTTTCCTAGGTCGGAGGTCTGGGCTCACCCTCACTCGAAGATCTTTTCACCTTCTGATCTTTTCAGCGATACATTGCTTATGGTGTATCTATTACCAGGGTTTTTTCTACCAACATTCATAACGCTACACTTATCAATATTAAATTCCATCTGCCATCTGACTGCCCACTCATTAAGTTTATCTAAGTCTCCCTGCAATATGTTTACGTCAGACTGTGATCCAATAATCCTACCTAACTTAGTATCATCAGCAAACTTGCTGATATCACTGCTAATCCCACTATCCAAGTCGTTGATGTAAATCAAAAATAGTAATGGGCCCAAAACAGACCCTTGTGGAACTCCACTTGTCACCAGTCCCCATTCAGATTTGGAACCATTAATTGTAACCCTTTGTTGCCTATTACTAGCCAAGCTCTGATCCAATGAAGAACCTTCCCATCTATACCATGAGCCCTAACCTTATTTAAGAGTCGCTCGTGTGGTACTTTGTCAAATGCCTTACTAAAGTCCAGATATATTATATCTAATCCTTATCATTATCTGCCGTCTCATAAACTTTACTATAAAAACTCAATAAATTGGTGAGACATGACCTACCCTTGGTGAATCCATGTTGTGAATCATTGATCAAACTATGTTTATCTAAGTGCTCTCTAATGTTTTTTGCAATAATAGATTCCAATAATTTCCCCACCACTGATGTTAGACTTACGGGTCGATAATTTGACTTTAGTCCTCTGTCTCCCTTCTTAAATATGGGAACAACATTTCCTTTCCTCCACAATAATGGCAACATCGCCTATCTCAACCGATTTCCTAAAAATGTGCACTAATGACTCACTAACAACTCCTTGCATTCCTTTAATACCCTGGGATACACTTCATCTGGTTCCTGGCAATTTAAATTTTTTCATTTTTTCTATACCCTTCTCACCATCTCTCCCTGTCACTATTTAGGTCAGTGTAGCACTGCGGTCACCTTAGATAAGGGTGATTTAGGGTGTTGAGGTGACATGGAGACGTAGCAGCGGCCACGTCATAACACTAATAGTCACTATTTTAAACAATACACACCTTCTACCACTAAATCACTAGCAACACAGTCTCCTTCCTTATATATCTTAATATGTGATACATCAAAACTCCTTAAAACCCAAGCATTCCAAAGTAAAATGAGAAAATAATACAATTATGTTGAGTTGACCATTCGAGTAGCGATAAGCGGTCTGATATGGAAAAAAGAAAAAAAGAAAAAAAGAAGTCACGCAAATGGAGTCCGTTACATCGAGGTCCGTTATATCGAGGTTTGACTGTATATACAGTACCCTCCGAGTTTCGCGCTTGCTTTCTTCACAAAGCATAGCGCTAAACTCGAGGATCGCGAAACTCGGGTATTGAAAACATTGTAAAAATGCTTATTTAGTCACGTGCGAGGCGTAGTACCATATTTTACAACTATAGGCTCACGTTTTCCCCCAAAATATACCTGAAAAAATACTAATGGTCTCCAAGACGAATGTTGTAGTACTTCCTCAGTACTCAGTACCTCAGTACTTACATGTTACAAATATTTCACATACCAATAAGACATTCAAATCAACTACGTAATCTGTCCTCACGCTAGTATGTTTACATTCCCCCATTTGGCAGCAGATTGCCGCGATTGCCGCCAACAGCGCCATCTATTGTCTGCTAGTGTTGACATATTCATTTATCACTAGGCTGTCACACGTATCTTAAGCTCTTTTCAGTCCTGGGAAATTGTCACCCATGGGGAATTCATCAAACTATTTACTAATACTATCGCATACAAGCTAAAAGTTATACGATACGCCAAAGAAAATGGAAACAGACTAACAGAAAGACACTTTTGGATCACCGCTGGGAGAGACGGTGGCCGAGTGGTCCGCGCCGAACACATGGCCGACAGTGGCAGTACAGTGATGTAAACAAAGGACATTACCTCCCCTGTAAATGCGGTACACTCACGCTTATTAATCTCTTTTTTGAGGCTGGGAAAGTGATTGATGGTGTTCATCTGTCAGACTATGTCCTCCAGATGTTGGACTCTGGATCTATTCCTCGTTACATTGAAAAATGTAGGGAATATAGATCCATATAACATACCGCGGCACAAATGGAAGGACATCACGAATGCTTGGTGGTGATCTTCCAAGCTTACTACGCCAGTGATATATACCACCACCTTGTGAGCTTGTAAAGTATATTTAATCATTCTACCCATGTCTACAATTCTTAAAGACTAGTCAATTCGCACTGCAGTTTAATACACAGCTTAATCACTGCAAACATAGTAATAATAATGAGCTGTAGCTACTACTGTGTGCGTGAGAGGAACGGTGACTGTGGTGTGCGGGAGCTGAGACCGTCGGAGAGAGCCTCGCCCAGTCGCTTACACAATCAGTGAGTACAGAGGGTGGCGCGCTTGCTTATACCCCGATTGATGATGATATTTATTTTGTTAACGCTAATTTATGCATGGTGCTAATTCATTTATCAGAAAACTAAATATATCAATGGAAAGCTAATCCAATTTTGCTTCTACTAATGCAGCCCATTAACTCTTATAAAAATCCTGCCTGCGCCACCACAGGCGAGGGCCAACCATTACAGCTCTTGAGTACTGGGCCTACTATCCCACCCCTGAAGATCACTGCCAAACGGTGCTACAAGCGCGCGCCACAACACACACACACACACACACACACACACAAAAAAAAAAAAGTGTACGATGCAGCGTGAAACTCGGGGAGATAATGCGCGAAAGTTGGGATGGTAAGAATTTAGGACTCGGCGCGAAACTCGCATAGCGTGAAACTCGGGAGGGTACTCTAGTTATAATGTGGTTGGGTATAAAATAAGGTAATTTAAGTAAAATTAAGCATTGGTATATGGTAAATAAACAATCCCGGTGGTATTAACCATTACTACCTTAATTAGGTACCGACTGGTTATTAGCCGCCGTTATAATATTTTCGCCTCAGATACATTGACACGTAGGTATTCTTCGAGGCCCGCCGGCTGCGGTGAAAGAGAGAGGCAGTCCACTCTTAGATTCCACGGAAGCAAGACAGCATTAACTTCTTGCTAGTTTCTCTTATTAAGACGAGAAATTGTATATACCACTTTTATATATTAACTGAATCATGAGTTAAGCCAAGGACGTGTTATAGCAACACAAGCGACGACGCACCTGTCACTTAAGCCGGGTCGATAGCCCTGACGCCTGACGTCGAAACACCTAACTCTGCCGTTCCCCGCCGGCCCGAATACTGTACGTGCAATATTTGATCAAGTCCTTCAACCCATCTCAACCCTCCTATACACCTAATAAGTACCTTAGTTAGTGCAAGCTGGGGTATAGTGTCGGGGAAATATAGGTTAGGTATTTTGGAGGTAAGAATTCAATTTAATAATTTCTGTGTCATGAGTTTTCACACCCAAGTTAGATATAATTATGTGGTATATCATAGCATCTCACACCCCCAAGAGGTTGGTCTCGCATCCCCGGAAGATAAGCTTTACAGGCTGCTGAGAAAGGGCAACTAACAGGTTTGGATACATGAAGAGAATGGACAATAAGAGTTACCCTAGGACAGTGCTATTCAACCTGGGTGGACGGTTCACCTTAATGTGGACGAGACTAAGTGAGGGGTGAACGGCTTGGGCTGGACGAGATCATGCCCACCTGTCAGTATAGATAAGTGTTTTTCTGATTTTGAAGTCTTTGATACCTACATGAGAGATTGTGGCCGAGAACATGATGGTATGCAGATAACAGAACAGACACTGGAGGAACGAATGTCCCACTTGATTACCAGACACCTTACTTTGATGCAGGAAAACCTTAACTTATTTTTTCCAAGATACCTGACCTCCAACATGTGGATACTTACTCCCTTTTCAGATGATGGAACTGATCATTCTGATGCCCTATTGGAGCTTCAAGTGTAATATTATCAAAAAGTAGCTTTCAAAACATTTGGCCATCCCATGCATTTCTGGGTTGCCCTGCTTGATACTCAGGAATACAAGGAGTTAGCTTAGCAAGCAACAGCCATGTTTATGCAGATGCCAACATTATATCTGGGTGAGCAAGGTTTTTTCAAGCTTAGTTTTAATCAAGGCAAAGAAAAGGAATGCCATTCCGAATTTGGATCTTATCATGCGGGTTGCACTTGAAAATTATCTGATGCCTCGATTTAAGCTGCTAGCAGACAAATTGCAACAGCAGCCAGGCCACTGTTTTTGTTACTTGAAGGAAAAGGCTTTGTTTTCTGGATTACCAAACTGCTTTTTCCTACCTATACATTTGTAGAATGATATAGTCTATAATGATATACGTAGTATATTTATAATGTCAAGAGCCGTGAGATTTTAGAGATACAAAAAATTGAGGTGGACAGCTTTTACCAAATCACCACTAGGGGTGGACGACATCAAAAAAGGTTGAAGAGCACTGGACTAGGAAGTGTCACAAATGGAGACTAAAAGCAAGACCAGTAGGAAGATCTAGAAAGATATGGCATGACAATGCTAAGAAGGAAGTTGTGAGGAAACCGGAAATCTGAATGATTTATAGGGAAACACGAGCCTATTGCGATACAAAGCTATGAAGGAGATTCAAGCGGAAGGACAGCTGATCAGGGATAGTTTGCTACAAATTTGGTGAGTACTAAGGAGGAGGTATGTTAACGCAACTGAAATGCATACATAAGGTTTCACATGTCGTTACAGGTGATGTAATAGAATTATAGAATGGTGGTAGCACAACACCCAGATTGTTTTATCATTTGGAGAGAATGGGAAGAAGAGATGACAAGGAAATAAACATAGGTGGAGATGATACTGCAGGTGTGATTGATTGATTTAATGCTATAAAAAAAGGGGGAATGTGCCAGACATCAGAGGTCATATGGCACACTGCAGGTGTGAGAGGAAGGCCCTGGTAAAATTGAAGGATAGGGAGTTGGGGTACTTGAGAAAGAGGAAAGATGTGAGACCGAGAAGGCTGGAGTGTGCTGGAGTAGTGTATGAACATGTCCAAACACAATTTTCTGCCAAGGTCACTGAGAGACAGTGAGGACTGACTCACTGTGGGAGTTCTAGTGAATAACGATTGCATTGATTTGAATGGATATGAAAAACTCTTATAACAAGAAAAAAAGTTATATAATGAAGGAATAATGAAACATTCATTTCATGCTTCATGTTATTTCATATGAATATATAAATTTGTGTTAGCACAAATACTAAAAAGCACGGATATAATGTGAGTTATCTGGGGCTTTTGGGACCACTAGTACTTTTCTTTTGAGTTCTTTGCTTTACAATTTGTTTTTACTGTACAAATTTATTTGAGTGATTTGGACATTATGTGACATATGTTACTTCAAGCCTATGGCTTTAACAGATTATCTGTGATAGACTATTTCCAAAGCATCCTACTATCCCTAAAGTCTCCAATGTTGTATGAATAAACCTTTCAAAATTCACATCTATAAAAACAAAGCTTTCTATTCTTCTTTAAAGAACAAAAATCCTGCTAAATATTTACTTTTTTTTTCTTTTTTTTCTGTCACTGTCTATGCATTTCTCACTTTGTTAACTGTGATGCTTATTCCTTTGAGCTTCCATGAGGAGGTAGCCATAGCATTAAGAGCTTCCATTTTCTCCTGTCCAAACATCTCATCCTTGCACAATGACACCAATGGAAATTAATCCGAAAAAAAAAGACTAATTCATTTTTCATGCACATTTTTTTTTTTGTAGTTTTCATAAATCAAAATGTAGGATTTCTTAATTTGCAATTGCACACACTATTTTTCAATGTAGCTGAATGCCAAATGTATATAATAATGTATACACGCAACATTTCTTTGACTTTGGTATATGTATGTTACTTATGTCAAACAGTCTTTAATCCTATATTCTATCATCTAAAAATATATGAACTTAACTGTAACAATTCATATACGTATATTAATGTAGATATTACATTCTGTGCATCTACTCCTTATCAGGTTTATACTCTTGTGAAAAAAAGCATGTTACTTAAACCTTGAAAATAGAAACTGGCACTCACAGGGATACATTTCACACCATTCAGCCTTCTGTAATTTGTAAAAAATTTAAAATAAATAAATATGTACTATACACCTATACCTTGTTTGACGCACGAGTTACGTTCCTGGAAATCTGTGCATTGAAAAAAAATGCGTTAAACGAATCGTGTTCCCATTGATCTATAAAAATCTAAGAGGGATTTTGTGCGTAACTTCAATTTTTTGTAGGTTAAACAAATTATGGTACTTTTTTTTTTTTTTTTGCATGACTGAATTTATATAAAGCGAGGTTGCGTTTAACAAGGTGAAGGTTTATGCTATCACAATGTTTATGCTTAAGATATATTACATTACCTGCTATGTTTTCATATAAATTACATGTAGTTCTATAAATGACAAGTATTAATTGATAAAATGAAAATAAGTTGCATCTTACTGCATGAGAGTCATGAGAAAGACGAGTAAATAATTTCTCATGATTTACAAATATATCTATACAGTTACATCAGTGTGTGTAATTCACACACAGCCTTGATCACACGCTGGATATGCGACTGTGCATGTGCAAGTGTGTGTGTGTGTGTGTGTGTTGTGTGTTTGTGTGCATTCACCCACGGTCTTGCCCATGCGAGCTATCGCCAGTTTTACCCTCACGGAAAGAGCTTGGATCTCGTATTAAACCGAAATTTGGGTAATGCTGGGACCTCACACACCCCATTCTCTTGCTATTGGGGCCAGTAACCACACACATTTGTCAGTGAAAAATTTCCGGGAGAAAACCGGGATAGAACGCGTAACCACCGAATATCCTGACACGCGCTCTGAACACTTGCTCATGCAGGCGGTGTGTGTGTACACACCAACAATTGCTATGATAGACCTAAAATGATTCATACCACACCACAGGATAGGTATCACTACTGTAACAAATAACACAATGAAACTCATACCTGTACACAAGTAGGCAAACCTTTTTTTTTTAAAGCCCAGTATTTGTGACAGATCTCCTGATTCCTTTAAATTATATTTCATGACTAATACTTTTTCCAAGATTTTTTCGAGCTGCTTCAATGAGAGGTTTAAGCGTAGCTGTGCTGATGGCCTTTGTGAGAAAACGGTGTCTGAGTAGCTCCTCAGCTGATGCCCTCTGCTCCATGTCAACTTGAAGACACTGGTTAAGGAAATCCTGTAAATAGAAGATATTGTATTTTAGAAAGGCATATCTATCTATATCCTTGACTCTCAGAGAGCTTACAGTCCTGAAAAGAGTCCTTCCTTTTCTTCTCAGAAACTGTGCTTCTGTTTCTTGCATACAGCCTCATAAAACTTTTCTTCTCTCTATCTACTTCTCTCTATCTACTCTCTACCTTTCCTTCTCGTCAGAAGTTTACTCGCATTCAATCTGTTTCTGAGAAAGTTGGCTGCTCTAATTCTTCAAACTCCCAACCTACAGGTTTGACTTCTTGCTTTTCTAAAGCCTTAAGTCTATGCGCGATTGGAAGATTCTTAAGCATCTATCCGGTCACAATCATCTATCTAATCGTCACTATAGATTCCTTAATGGGCAATCCACTAAATGACTTAAGCTTTCCTAAACTAATTCTTGCTCATCCTATCTAGGGGTTTTATTGAAACTTTTGCTGCTGCTCTAATCATATCATAAGCTTTTAATAGAGTCTAGCACAGGGGTTCCCAAACTCTTCAGCTCATCGACCCCCTAATAAAGTTTCAAATTTTTCATCGACCCTCACACATTTAAATGAAAATAGTATATGTTATGAAAAAAAACTGTAATACATACATGTTATGATTAAATTAATATGGGAGATTATAGTAGTACTTATAGGCAGTAGCAGTAGTAGTAGTAGTAGTAGTAGTAGTAGTAGTAGTAGCGTGCTGAGAATGTACTGGACTACTGGCTGCCCACTCATCAACGAGAGGGGGGAATACGCTCGACCACTTTGGGAACCCCTGGTCTAGCATAAATCCTTAATTTCCACACTACCCTCCTATATTTCTAGTTTTCTCTCCTTTATATCAAGTTTCTATTCTGTAAATTATATCTAACAGTATTCAAAGGGGATGTATATGGATACAGAAACTACACACGAAAAACTACTAAACATAAGATGGGTGTGAAGAAAGAGGTAAGGAAACTTGTGTTGTTGGAGAGAAGAGGAAACTTAAGAAGACCCACCTAAGGGTAGCCACTTAGCTAATAATTTCCATTCTCTCCATTATCTCTGACCTGGCAAAATGAAGACTGCTGTTGGCGTTACATTTTTTGTGCTGTAATGGCCTTTTGCACGTTTCTTTTTTTCTACTGCCTTTTCATGTATGGAATGCAACATACTCTCACTCAACTGCATAGAATGTAACAGGCCAACACAGGTTTTTCTTAAACCCTATTAACTTTCTCGCACATTTAGAAGCTGAAGGATTAGTACTATCCTCTGTTGGATGCTTGCTTGCCATGGTGGGTGCACTAAACTCATACAGGGTAAGCAAGAAAGCATATCAGATGACCTATAAGTGGTGTGACAACTAGAAATTATGAGTACAGCCAGCAGTGCGCCGATACACAACCTCTCAATATTTTATTCACGTTATTCTTGTACAGTGCCCTCTTGTATTCGGTGAGTAATTAGACCCCCCAAAAATGTCGCCAAATGCAAAATAAATAGCTAATGCATAAAAAAAAAAAAATTCTGAGCAGGTATAACTTGACTGATTTTCCACATACGATTTGCCATTCTTGCTTAATTAATCACACATCACTGCATAACATACTACAGGGAGGTCCCGAAGATACGAGCAGTTAGGTTCCACCTGGCATACTCGTAAAGTGAAATCTCGTATAACGAAACACATAACTAATGGTTAAATATAGGTTGGTTCCAGGACCCATCAATTAAAAAAAGAAGAAAAAAAAGACATGTTTTTCAAGCTAAAATAAACTATAGCAAACACAAACAAACACACAGCGTTTATATTACCCACACTGTACTACCTATTCTGTAGAAAAAAGCATTCTGAGAGAAAATAGCACACAAATAACATAACTGCACATTTTAATTAAACATAAAACATGCATAACAAGCAAAAAAGACGTTGTAATGTAGGGGACGCTGCGTGATACAAGAGAAGGTAGTGTAGCGGGCCCAAGGTTTGGGGCCCACACCTGCTAATTACCCCTAAAGGTCAGGCCGCGCCATATGCTTAATTACCCTTCAGGTCACGCCCTGCTAGGGGTGACCTGACTGCAATCCCAAGGTTGGGGCCGCACACCTGCTAATTACCCCTAAATGTCAGGCCCCGCCATATGCTTAATTACCCTTCAGGTCACGGCTTGCTAGGGGTGACCTCACTGGGGTCAACCAAATCCCCCTTTGTCCAGTGGTAGGGCGCACATTTTGAACTTGATAATTCTACTCACCCCAGTTTGAATGTCGTATCATTGGATTTTCGATCTCGTATATTGAAAAGAGACCCTAATTTACACATCTCGTATCATCGGAATCTCGTATACCGAATGCTCGTATAACGGGACCTCCCTGTATTGAACCTTACAATCGTGTCCTTAAGGGGGGCGTTCAGTGAAACCTGAAATATGGCTCCGATCCCCCTGAGATTCCTACACGATAAACTACATTATTATGCAGTATTCCTAGGCAAGTTTGAATACAACAGGATTCTTACTTTGTTAACATGAATATTTTCTTATTAAATTTGGGCGTTTTTTTGCAAACTTTAATTTATATCTTCTTCCTCATAAATGATCATATGTCAATTTGCTTTATACCACTGGATAACACAATCACTCTTCTACATTTTTAAGAATGATTTTAGATGTCGCAGTGAAATTGGATTTTAATTTTTTTTTTTTTCATGTCGTACTGAATTTTACCATAGATTTTTTTCGTTATTAATGTCGCGTGCATTTTGGAGCGATGAACATAATCCCAGAACTGTCTATTGCATGCCTCTGTCAAATGCTACAATCAGATTGGGAATAAGTCAAACAGTTGTAGAGTTTATAGAAAATATTCACCACTAATGAGGGAAAAAAGTTATGAGCAGTTAAAGTTTATTTGACATACTGATCTACATTCACTGAACTAAACAGCATTCCAGGCATGTATAATTTGTATTTAGACTAAAAACAACCAATTTAGAGTTTTTGGCACCTGGTCCCCCTTTTTTTTTTTTATATATATATATAAAAGGATATTACGCGCCCGAAGGTGTTTAGCTTTTTTAAAGTTTTTTTAATCTCGTAAATGTATTTGCTATTATTTGCAAATATTTACCCAAATAAAAAAAAATTAAGATGAGTAAATTACATCTTTATTCCTCTTTCCAATGATATATTGTTTTTAAAATTCGGTACAATAGTGGCGAAGTTATTAAAGAAAAACTGAAAAAAAGGCAAATTTTTCAGTAGATAGGTCTTCTCCCTCTACTCCTTCACTACTGAGGCCTTGAGGACGACCCCTCAGACCCTCTTTGTCTCACAAAGAGGGTCAACAACTGAGAGGTGCCAGTTTGTCTATGCCTAGTGAATAGCTGAAATATATTCTGTACAAAGAAATGGGAAAAGACACAAGAGGAAATGAAAAAGAAAGAAAGATGGAAGATGAAGAT
>JACEEZ010006050.1:0-30193 GCA_016584305.1 Chionoecetes opilio | reverse complement strand
TTTTTCCTAAAACAAGGAAAAAGATCGGGGGCGTGGGGGGGTTAAATGAAATACGGGCACGAAACTAAAACCGTCCTCAACTTGTAGATCTGACCTTTGCAGTTTTTTTTTAACCCCCCATCAGCCGTCGAAAATAATAATGGGGGGTTCTGTGGTTTAGGTTACGTAACAATTTCCCGGGTTGGGGATAGTGACTGAGGGGGGGGACTGTTTTTTATTTTGAAGACTTAGTAAATGGTAAGTGAAGGTGGGCAATTGGGCATGCATGGATGATAGGTGGGGTGGGGGTGCTGAATAAGAAAATCGGGTTTAAAAGTAGTTTAACCCCTTCCCCCCAGATCTTTCCTTTGGGCTCAAAAAAATTGTCTGTTAACCAAAAAAATTAAAAAAACTACTAAATAAAAACCAAAAGTACTTGGGAAGGTCTAAACAGGTCTAGTTTAAAAAATATTGCTTATTTTCCCAAAAATCGTCATTAGGGGTAAAATTTACATGAAATTCCCTTTTCTGGTCTAAAGGGGGTTAAACCAAATCACATGGGTGTTTTAAGGCTAATTTTTAGAACATGTTTTTGTGTCGGGATTAAAGTATTTTTACATTTCTATTGTTTCTATAGGTCAAACGAGGGTGAGTAACAATGAAATGTTGTGCAAAAAAAAAAAAATCATTGGCTGGGTTGGTTGGGTTTAAAATTTGAGGTTATTTAGATGGGTTATTTTAAGGGTTTTTTAATTATTTTATTTGTGTTTTTTTACAAAGGGAGTGTTTTCTTCCCGTCAAAACTTCAAAAAAATGTTTTTTAAAAATTTTCATCACTTTTTCGATTGCAAAATTTTATTTTTTTATTTTGCACGGGAAAAAACTACCCCCCTTAGGGAAAGCATCACATATAAACCCCTTCACCCCCAGACTTTTCCTTTGCTATAAAATAGTTTTGTTGATACCTAAATTACGAAAAGTGACTGAAATCCAAACTAAATATTGGAAAGATACTAACGGGTTATATCTATAAATTTTTGCTATGCTACTCACTAAAATCGCAAATGTCCCCAACAACAAGGGAAAATTACTTTTTGGCCCCTAAAGGGGGTTAGTGAAAAAAAATCAAACTTGTCTGAAATCTGAACTGTCAAAAAACTAATTTTTACCGTATTAAGTTCCTGAACGTTTTGTTCTCATCAAAAGGGAGTATTTGAACCCCCTTCAACAGCCGTGGGTAATAAAACAAAACACAAGGGGGGTCGGGGGCGGGGCAAAACCCCCCCCAGTGAGGTAGGTTACGTATCAATGCCCGGCAGGCTTTAAACTAAAAGGGGGGTCTGGGGGGGGGGGGGGTTACAAAACTAGAAATTTTTTTGAAAAGTATGTACAAAAACATCGGGGGGTCTTTTTCAAAAATGTAAGGTGTTTTTTTTGGGAGTAAAACAAAGGGATCCTTTTAATTGCCAAAAGTAAGATTTGAGTGTCAAAGAGAAAATGAACTAGGCTAAAAGGAAAAAGATTGGAGAGGTTCATAAATTTAAAACCCCTTCCCGCCCAAAATTTTTTCCATTAATTAAAAAATCGAATGTTTGCCCTGCTATGAAATTAGAAATGTGTTTAATATCCAATTACTTTGGAAAAGGGTAGTAAGGGGTCATATCTATAAAATCTGCTTATTTCCTAAAAGCGTCTTAGGGTATCAATAAAATGAAATTACGTTCGGGGCCTCAAGGGTTAAGTACACTGTATCTTGGTTCGATGTGTGCAAGCAAGGGGAAGGAAGGATGGGGGTGAAAAAGAGAAAGAGTCTGAAGGGGGGGAAAAGTTTATATTGGATCTCTGGATGGCGATGAAGGAAAGACTGAGCTTAAACAAACAAAACAAAAAATAAAGACTTAAGAATGAAATATTTTCCAACATTCAACCTTTAACAACATTAGTAAGTCCCTAAGATTTGGGGGTGTGAGTAAAAGACCAGGTCGGGGATCCCACAGTTGAAGTGATTGTTTGAGAAGTCCCTGTGGTGTGAGGAGGATGGGTGGTAAACGAATGAAAGTGTAAAAATGCTTACAGGTTTGGTGTGTCAAGTAAGGGGAGGGGATGAAAGTTTTAGTGGGTTTAAGGGGGGAAGCGCACCCCTGGGGTGGTTTTGGGTTTTGTAGAAAGAATGGGAGAAAGTGGAAAATACTAAGAATAGTATGAGGAGGGGGGTATTGGCCTGGGGTTGGGTTGTTAGCCCCGAAAGGTTTATGAATAGGGTCTCAAAAACCATTTTTTATTTTTTTTATTTATTTTTTATTTTTTTCTCCAAAAAATAAGATAAACTCGACTGGGCCAACATAAAATTTTAGTAAAAAAATAGATATTTTTGGGTTTAAATTTTCTTTGCTAGCTGATGGCATCCTTTTTATGGCAACATGAAAGTGGGAGAACAGAGGGATAGGAGTGGGGATGACAGAGGGAAAAAAAACCAAAAAACCTTTTGGAGAGGTGAAGAAAAATTCAAAGGGCAAAAACCAGAGTTACAGAAAGGGGGTTTTTTCAAAGTGCATTTTTTTGGAAATGCATTTTTTTTAAAATCTTTTTTTTGAAGTGCATTTTCGAAAATGCATTTTTGTGTGTCCTTGGCCCTCCTTTTGATGTAAAAAAAAATATTATAAGACCCAGGTTGGGTTTAATTTCAGTTTGAACAAACATTGGAAAAAACAATCTATAGACGCTTCTCAGCCAAAGCTCTCTTTTTCTTTGGGTTTTTCCTACTCGAAAATAAATAATAACAAGTTGAACCCCAAAACTCAGATTGTCTTAATTTTATTTTAATTTCATTTTCGAAAGTTATCCTAAGAAATTTTACCGGGCCTTTTGGAGACACGTGTCTCACATCTTATATTCTTTACTCAAAAAAAATTGAAAATCATCCATAAAAATTTAATGACTCTTGGCGGGGCTGAGCCCCAATGTTTCAGATGCTAAATACACCCCTGTGTATAGTGTAGTAGACCTTGGGTTGCTAGAGGCACCCCGTTAAATGGGAGGACATACACCATAAAACATGAAGTCCCACTGCAGTAAGTCGCCGGGGCGCCAAATATTACGAATTTTGCATCACTCTGATTTTTTTTTGCCCCCGAAATTTTACATAGTTTTAAAAATCATGACTGTGTAAACTACCCTGTTTCCGTTGTTTTATGCTTTGTATCTGCAAAAATTAAATGTTGCGCATTTTGCTTCTCCGTTTTTCTTCGCACGACGACCAACCGTAAAAAGTACTTTTTCGGGCGCAGGCAAACTTGCCAATCTTTCAAACTTGAATAAATTTGTTTTCACATTGGCAGAAGGGAATTTTTTTATTCCAAGCATCTTTCCCCAGCTAATATATAAGAGATTGTTTTACTTTACCTCTAATTTTTCCCGAATTCCCCCGAGTGCGACTCAATGTTTTGGGGTTAAAAAAAAAGTGGCGACTTTACTGTAGTAGTATGCAAAGGGCGCCACTCGGTTTTATTTTTTAATTTTTTTCATTTATAGCCCCAATATGCACAGATGAAAACACAAAATGACCGACTTTCCCGTAGACCCTTCTAACTTTCCTGAAAACTGGATTCAAATGTATATTAATCCACCCTACGTAGTAAAAGAAAGAAACGTAGAACTGGGCCCCCTTCACTGTTATCTACGGTAAGGGAAGGGGGTAGAGAAAGGGGGGAAGAAAACTGAGAGGGTTAGGCTGCAAAAAGGGGGGGGGGGGTGCGAGGACGGAAATCCTAAAATGGGGGGGGTTAGGAAAGGGGGGGCGAGGTGGTAATAAATTACCAGAACTTTCAAGTTCACTTAGGCCTACTACCCTTGAAGGGCCTTAGGTTTATACATCTAGAAAAAAAAAAAAACCCATGATTATATGGAATATTAATGTATTAGGCTATATGTACTGCATGCATGCATCATAGTATAGGATAAATATTTTTAGAAAATGTTGTTTTTTAAAAAAAAAAAAAATTCCTTTCCAGGTAAGTGTATGGCGTGTGGGCTGGGGTCAGTGTCGCGCAGAGCTGGCCCCTGCCTGCTGGAGTGTGACTCCTGATACTGTGCAAAGTGTTTGAGGCTGGTGTGTTGTGTGCATGTGTGTGCCTCGCCCCTGCCAGCGGGCCTGTGTGGGGGGTGAGGGTGCACGCCACGCAACTATCACCACGTGAACTCTTAACCTGATGCCTTACTTGTGCTTAACGCAGTGAAAGTGAGTCTTACTTGGCTGACTTATGTCTTATAAGGTCTTTAGGAACATTTTTTCTGACTTGCCTCAAGTCTGAAATGGTTTTACCTACTCCAGGGATTCATATATCATAAAAATGTGACACTGTGTATATGAACTCTGATCATTCTGCAGGTTGGGGGATCACTGTGAGTGTGTAAAATTTAGGAATCCCTCTCTCACTGCATTTGTGCAACAATGTGGGCGAGAGACAACTCATTTTGTATACTCGTACTAAGTGGTCCATTACAACGCTAAGTTAGTTATCCCCGTGGCCGTGGTGTGTGTGTGTGCGTGCAGCGCGGAGCCAGAGGCTGAGTCAGGGCTGGCTGATGATCTGGCTGTGGACTTAAAAATAGCTTAGAATTCTGCAAGTTCTACAACTAAGCTAAATGAGAACACATTTTTTGTACACTGGCAATTCTAAATCACAAGGCGTTGAGTTTAAAGATTAAATTGAGTATATACAAAATGAGATTATAATTGAAATGAGAAAGTAAAATACACAAGACAGTTGTTTTCAACCTTTTGCAGAGTTTGAAGAGGATCTCCCAAAATTTGTTTGAAATCCAAAAACCCTGTAGTCTAGTCAACTATTCTCATTCAGCTCAGTGAAGGAATACAATCAATCATGTGTTAGCAGTGTGCCCAAGCTCTCTTGCAGGACTTTGGTCAAAATCTAGTGTAGATATTAAGATCAGTGTTTTTTGCCCTTCGAATGTTGAAGAAAATTGTTGTAAGTGTTAGGAGACGCATCAGTTTTTATCACAAGACAACAGTGGACGGAAACTTGCATTGGCTGGGTGCCTGTTGTGCTGGGAGTGTGCAAATGATAATGATGCAAGAATAAATATAGTTGGAATATATATATGAAAATAATAATGGAAGGATCATAAACTCCACATTTGTTCAAGATTTTTTGGTCCGTGTTAAACAAGGTCCACATACATGCCTTTTTTGGGTCCATGTGCCCAAAAATTTTTAAAAACAGCAACATTTTTCAGGGTATGATGAAGATGATGATAGATTAAAGGATCTTTTTTTTTATTAAATTTTGAATTTAAAAATTTACAATCTTGAAAAATAGTACAGCAGTAGTGAACATAATTCCTTGTACTACCCGTGGTGTTTTTCAATCATTCAAGGGAGGGAGTGAGCTCTTTACATCAATGGCTAGGATATTAACAGACTTGTACTGCTATTACTACAGAATATAACAGAGGAATATTTTACCACTCAAGTAATTTTTGAATATGAAGTACCAATTTTAGAGTAGCAAGTTGAAAATAAGGCAAACTTGTACGTACGTGTTTTCGGTGTCCTGGAGTTGACGCCTCATCATGGGAACTCTAGATGCCGCCACGTTGAAAGTTCCTCCATGTGATATTGTACCTTTTTTTACAGATCTCTCTTAAGGCAGTATATTTTTACAAATATTTTTAAAGACCTAGTCACATTACTTGAAAAAAAAGCATGCGTTTCTGCACTAAGACATGGTACAATTGCCTGTTTCTCTAGGCATCACCGCTACATTCAGACACTTGGGTAATGAAATGCCGACGCCCCGAGTGTTGCTGCAATGACCTGATACCTGAAGCTTTTGACCTTTGCCGTAGTGGTGTCGTGCAAGTCAATGGAGCATACAGTAAACCCTCTCTAATTCAAACTAATAGGGGGCAGACCTGGGTCGAACATTTGAATTATCCGAAAGTTTTCTCTAGCCCCTCTACACAATAAGAACTCACTCAAACATGCCAAAACAGCACAGATTGTATTACTTGTACGCACTGAAACCATCATATTTATACGATAATGATCGCATATCTGGTCACGCTGGGCAGCCGCGGCACGCACCGCTTGGGAGAGGTCGGACTTGCACTAGTAAGGCCAGGATAATTCGAACTGATGTTTGAATTATGGAAAGTTGTTGAAAAATTCCAACTGGCCTGAAACAGGTCGAATTATCCAAAGTTTGAATTTGAGAGTGTTTACTGTATCAAGTTTGCAGTCATTAAAGCTGCTGGTCGTCCCCTACAGTTGTTTATTGTTAGATCATTTATGTTACTGATCGCCATGTTTGCCACAATGAGGCAGTGGAAGCCTCACTAGTCTGACAGTGAGCTCTGGGTGATGCTGCATCTTGATGGTCTGGTCTAGGATAACCAGGATTGTTTTGCTTAATACAATTGCCCTGGGTCAGGAACGGAGTAATTTCTACATTGCATATCCTGTTGATAAGTAGCTGTGTAAGTGATGATGTGATTTACGTAAATTATGTAGTGAAAAAACGAAATTCCGTACAGTATTTTTAGGTAATACTGTAGTTGTGGGTGTTATGGTTTGTAGTTTGAAATACAGTGGTGACTCGCCATAGTGAATCTAATTGGTTTTAGGACCTCATGGCTTTTTTAAGTAGTCTACTCTAGTGTCTATTACAATAGTACATGTATTAAGGAGTAATTCACCCTGGCTCAAAGCCAACAGCAAATTTGCCACCTAACACAACCCCTCAAATAAACATGAAATTAGAAAGAAAGAACATTTTGTCTCACCTAAGTATCACGCGCGTGCCATTGCATTTAGGTGGCCGGCCGAGGAAGTGCATTGTGAGCAAGACTGCCTTCAGAGCCACGGTGGGGGTTGGCTGTGTTGTGTATATCACCAGCGGCAAACACCCAATATGAAGGCCATTGACTCGCCTCTCCAGGGTGAGAGTACAGCTGCTATCTGATATTCTCTGCAGCTGTACTGGCTCTGAATTGTAATCAAGCAGATCCTTATTTATTTGTTCATTCATATGTTGATTTTGTATCACTATGTGCCCCGTTAATAATCCTCATCAGCACCCACGGTGTCCGCTCTCAACTTATATAAATTAAGGTTTCTTTTTTTTTCATTCATTTCATTCATTGGTTGCTGTTCATGGTAATATATGGAGTTTCTTTTTTATTGTTTGATAGAATTGAAATTCTTGTTATTGACTGATTTTACGCTCAAAAACACAACCTCACCATTCATCATCAATACAAAATTCAATGTAAATATTCTATTCATTTTGCATAAAGTTTACATCAGCCTTGCTTGCCAGGAACTTAAACATGATGTAAAAAGCACTGTACACAAATACTAGGTACCCCGCCGCCTTAAAAGTTTTTCAAAATGTTTGGATTTCTAAAAATTCAGAGTGACAATCCTGCTCTGCATTTGTTACAATGCTTTTTATTCGTTAGAGATTATTTATTCTGTTGATATATAATACGTACATTTCAATACGCGGAAATTCATAAAGAGATGGTTAGTTAAGCGGGTCACCACTGTATCTTGTAAAATACAATGTAGTATCATGGAATGGTTAGTCATGAGCATGGTATAGCGAGAAATTTATGAATGAAAATACCCAGGAAAATGTTAACCAGTGAACGGAACCCTTCTCTCACCTTGTCATTAAAGCTACTACACATCCTGTCATCCTTGATTCTGGCTTCTACACTGTTCATATGTTAAGGCAGAATATTTTGAGATACTTTTACAGTGAATTACCACTAAAAGCACAGCATAGAAAATTGATGTTTAAATTCTTGACAAGCAAAGTACAATAGTGAAAAGGTTTAGTCCCATCACTTTGTTGTAAGTACATTATAAGTTTCATATAATCATACAGTAACTTATTTGTTTGTCCTCGTTATAGCTAAGCAAATAAGTTGTTTTGATAACTGCCATCTATATACCGGTGAACATGACTATGCAGTGGTGGAAATGAAGGAACACCGCCACAAGTTTACCTGGGTCGCCCATTGACATTATCGATTATCCAGCAGGTTTCCTATGGCAAGATAACCTGCTATTCATAGATCACCACAGGAAGAGGATTTAGAGATACAGATCATCTACCAAGGTGGTGGTTGTTGTTGTGGGAGAGGTGGAGCAATCGGTCATCCTCTTGAAGGTGTTAAATCATAAGAGCATAACATAGAAAATAAGGAAGCTACAAGAGGCCGTAATTCCTAGACGTGGTATACTGTACCTGTAACTAACCATCATTGTGAGCCTTATCTGTGGTAGGTCTTGGTGTTGTAGGGGTCTCGGGCACATCACCCGTGTTGCTTTTACTCTCGGAGGACACCACAACGACTTGCAAGGTTCGGCAGGTACCGTAATTGAATCGGTAAAAGTGCCGAAGATGCCGTCAAAGGGGAGACCTGTATAAGAGCGTGTGCTTAGCCATCCTTTAGACGCAGTGGTTTTCAACTCATTTCGAGCTATGGACTACTAGCCCAATTGAAAAATATTTTGTGGACCATTTCCTTTTTTGAGATAAGAAATAGGCGGCTACTCGCGAGGCAAAACCCTTGGGAAAATTTTGGTCCATTTTGATTGTGATCTGTCCTCACGCGCGCTTTGGAGCCTGTTTCTGTGTTGCTTTGGTCCAGACCCCAAAGTTGCTCCAGGAGGTCTCTTAGATAATTTTTGGTTGGTACTTGAATACAACATGGCTTCCTCCGCATCTTACAACTCTTACAACTCTTACAAAAAAAGATTTCACCATCCCAAAAATCACTTTGGTATAAAAAACCTCGAGAGTAGCCGCCTATAATCTACTTACAGTTGCCGCACGCCACCATTTATCCTTTTTTGGGCGAGGAAAATTCCGCAAACGGCAACAGTCTTACCTGTAGGAGCCTGGAATGACAGGAAACAAACAACAAATTACAAAATTATGCACCAATCTCCCGTCATTTCCAATATCGTGAACTTATGTGGACCAATAAAAAAGTCATCATGGGCCACCAGTTGAAAACCCAAACTGGTAAGAGTCCCTGGCCTTTCCTCCTCCACACTGAGTCATGCATTGCTCCTGTGTCTTGTCCCGAAGGTGATGGGATGCACTTACTGTCATGAAGCCTCCTATGTGGTCAATGGTAGGGAGAATATCAGTGTCCGGATACATACAGAATCTATGCAGTCCCTCTGTTAATAGCATCTCCCTACACCTCACCTCTTGGTATAGATTTCATGTCTATAAAAAAAAGTTTTGAGTCTCGGAAATCATGATTCTCGTGGCGGAATTTTTTCTCGCCCGGAAAGTGTAAGTTAAAAAGTGTCCCGTAGGTGTTGTTATTTGTGACTCACACTCACGGCATACCATTGTTGTTGTTCTGTACATAACCGACTTGAATTTCCTGTATAAACAATATGTCACTTTCATTTGACTAGCCTTTCATATTTCCTTCATGCCCTCATCACGATCTCCTAATTTTTCTGTTCCTCCTCCACCTCCACCTCCTCCTCCTCCTCCTCCTCCTCCACCTCCTCCACCTCCACCTCCTCCACCTCCACCTCCACCTCCTCCTCCTCCTCCTCCTCCTCCTCCTCCTCCTCCTCCTCCTCCTCCTCACTGAAAGATAATAATAATATCTTGGTAAATGATAATAAGAGTATGGCGTTCGTACTCAATGAATACTTTAATGCGGTATTTATTAAAGAAGACGAAACTCCATTACCAGAACCAGTAAACATGTATGCAGGACTCGAAAGGGATAGACTGGTAATAGGAGAGATAACAGTAGACGAAATATCAAAGTTATTTGCTGAAACTTGACCCAGCAAAATCCGTGGGGGTGGACGAAATCTCGCCGCGACTACTTCGCGAATGTCACAGTCAACTTTCGCTCCCATTAAAGATTATTTTCAATAAATCGCTATGTGAAAAAAATGTTCCTAGTATGTGGAAATTAGCTAATGTTACACCGATATTCAAGAAAGGGAGTAAGAGCCTCGCAAGTAATTATCGCCCAATTAGTCTAACGTCCGTGATTGTTAAACTATTTGAGAAAATATTGCGGGATAAAATAGTGTCTTTTCTCGATGAAAATAACTCAATACTAAACTCCCAGCATGGATTTCGAAATAGAGATCCTGCTTAACAAACCTACTCGATTTTTTTTAATGTCATTTATTCAAACTGGGACGCTAAAATTCCCTCGGATGTAATATACCTTGATTTTCAGAAAGCCTTCGATACAGTTCCACATAAGCGACTGTTGACCAAGCTCAGGGCACATGGCTTAGGAGAGCAATTATGTTCATGGATTGGCGATTGGCTTTCAAATCGTAAACCACGGGTAGTAATAAATGGTGAGGCATCTGATTGGTTAGATGTCACTAGTGGGGTGCCTCAGGGCTCGGTCTTGGGTCCTACTCTTTTTCTGATATATATCAACGATCTGGACTGCGGACTTGTATCTAAAATATCAAAATTTGCAGATGACACCAAATTAGGCGGTAAGCATATACTAGAGAAAACTACGAACTCATACAAAGTGATCTCGACAAACTATCAGATTGGAGTGATAAATGGCTATTAAAATTCATTCCGATAAATGTAAAGTAATGCATATAGGCAACGATAACCTCAAATATAACTATCAAATGCAAAATAAATCGTTAACTGAAGTACAGCAGGAAAAGGATCTAGGTGTCATCATCAGTATGATCTGAAAACCAGTTCGCATTGCCTAGCTGCCAGTAACAAGGCAAATATGATGTTGGGCTTTATTAAACGTAACTTTGAACATAAAACTCCGAAGTAATGACACAATTATACACGTCCTTGGTTAGGCCGCACTTGGAATATGCCGTTCAATTCTGGTCGCCCTGTTTCGTAAAAGATCAAGCCAAATTAGAATCAGTGCAAAGAAGAGCAACCAAACAAATTCCATCTCTGCGAAATTCATCTTATGAAGAGAGACTGCGGAAACTTAATATGTTTTCCTTAAGGATCGTAGAATCCGTGGGACTTGATAGAAACCTTTAAGATCCTAAAAGGTTTTTGATGTCATTAATCAAGAGGACCTATTCGAGCTTTCAACTCAAGTGACAACAAGAAATAATGGTTTAAAACTAAACGGTCAACGTTGCATCACCGATCTCCGTAAAAAATTATTTCAATGTTAGAGTCGTTGATCGATGGAACAAGTTTTCCAGCAAATGTTGTCGGAGCCAACACAATAACTACATTCAAAAACAGACTTGACGCGCACTGTAAAGTAAATGGGTATTGATAGTGCGAATTCGTATCTAGTCCCCCGTATCGATTAGTTGTAGTGGTAGTGGTAGTTGTAGTTAGTATTTTTCATATCCTATCAGTCTGCACTATGAAACTTCCATGTTCCTATCCCCTTTAGGGACATGGTATCATTTTCCAATTGTTTTCTTACAAGTAGTTGATAGTTAGTAGTATGTAGTTCAGCAGATACCCTCGCTATGGACCAATAGGTCTCCTGGTGTCTGTTACTCCTATGTAATCCTATGTAATCCTCCTCCCTCCTCCTCCTCCTCCTCCTCCTCCTCCTCCTCCTCCTCCTCCTCCTCCTCCTCCTTCATGCCTGGTTATCTTTTGTTACCCCGTTATTGTTTGTGGTGTTCCTAGGGAGTGTGGGGAGGGAGGCGGCACTGTGAGCTTACCGGCACAACACTCCTCTTAGTCCCTGGGTGGCGTTATTGGCTTCTTGCTCATCATAACTTATTTTTGGCTCTTGTCTGTGACTGTAACACATTTGTATGGAAATAAGAAGACTAGAAATGACCGCTGTGGATTTTTTTCCCTGGTTGGGCGGAGGGACTGCCACGAACACTTGATGAAGCTTTTATTTGTTTCTTCAGTACATGAAAAAATAAATACATGACTACAAATATATTTGAATAGTTTCAGTCGTTGGGTACCTGAGAGTTACGAAAACAACATGGATTTTTCTATTTTATATGTGTACATATTATTATGCGTAGAATTTCGGATTTCTTTTATTCATGCATTAATTTATAAAAGGTATTTCACAGTATTTCAAAATAATGATGCTTTTGGTGAAATGAATGTGTAACACTGTGTAGAGAAGAACAAAGGAACTGATAAAGGAGTTGTAGAAAAATGTTAAAAAGAACCGAAATGTTTTACAGGTTCATCAATGGAATATTAAAGCACAAAAAAGGAATCAGCAAGCTGTGGTGCAAGGAAGGTTGATGATGAACCAGTGACAAGTTGAAATTATGAATCAATGTTTTCAAGAGGGTTTTACAAATGAAAAATGAATTGGTGAGAGGAGAGGGTGAGGAGTAAAGGCACAGTGCCAGGAGGAAGCTGTTGCATTACTACGCACATTTCACTTCGTGGCAAATTTTGTTCCCTATCTTCACATTGTATACAAATAAATATTTGAACTTAATTGTAGTCTTTCAGGGTTTTGTTGAAATATCTCGACAACTTTTTCCCTTAGCTGGACACATTGACGCACCTAGGGGGGGGACATGGCCCCCCCGAAATTAACTTCTTTGTAAGAAATCAAATACACTAACAGTCGGTAAAAAAAATATATTAGATTCTAGCGATCTGACCGCGTCACCTGACCAGCGTGTAGCTACACCTACTTTGATTTGGTTGCACTTATGCTTCACGTAATGCCTTGGACAAGCCTCTCAACACTACCAAAACTATTGCTTCAGTAGCAGAAACAAGAAATAAGGGCTGAAAAGGGAATCAGCTGATGGCTGAAAAATTTACCATCCAGCAGTAAGCGAGAAATCTGGCAGGGTTACTGTACTGGCTGGTGAATAAAAAGTTCTGGCCCTTCCCGAAAAATAATCTTGGGTGCGCCCCTGACTGGACATGTAGGGTGGCATTAAAAAAGAACAGAATAGCAATATAGTAAATGCATAAAAGACTTAAGAGTGGCAGACCTGGACAAGGCAGAGACTATGATCCTATATTTGTGGCGCCAGTTAGCTGTTCCTTACTAGGGTCTGTGTCAGTAAAGTTTGGTGTCAGCAGAGTAGTATGTACTGTGTTGCCACCGCAAGCTGCACGCTAACCATTCATTGCCTCTGGGAGTCTAGGCTACAGCACCACCATAAGCCCTGGAAGCTTTTATATTCAGGTACAATTCCATATTACTACCCTTAACACTATACCTATTTTTGCTATGCTATTGGCAACTGAAATAAGTTGCTCCATTTAGCACCACTTCTATAAAGCAAGCAGACTTTGTGCTCCTTGATTATAGGAAGTTGAGGTTGTCACAAGATCCAGAAATTATCCTCATGACTTGATTAAACACCAGCATGACTAGATTGTTGCATTCTATCTTTGGCTTTGGCTTTCTACTATCAGTAAAGTTTATGGAATGGACGCTCCCAACCTGTATAGTATAGGGACTAGAGTTGCTAATGATTATGTTTAGCATCGTTCCTATTAGAATTGGTGATTGTGTCCTCTATACTAGAACATAAGAAAATAAGGAAGCTACAAGAGGCCGTGAGACCTACACGAGGTAGTTCCTGTAAGACTGTTAAGGCATTGTAGGTCTTGGTAGTAAATTGGCACAGCTGAAGGCACCTTGATGGCTTTCCTTGTGACGGAGAGCTAGGCATCACTCTGGCCCTCCCTTGGCACTGTGACGGTCTGGGCGGGGGCGGGGCACCCAGTAGGGGCCTTGGAGGGGGCGCCGCAGTCATACCCCAGCTTGGCAAAGTCCTTCATCATGACGTTGAAGGTGACGGTGATCTCGCCGTGGGACCTCACACGCGTCACTGCAGGAAACAGACGCCTTCAGATTAGTAACTTGGGAGTGAAATATTTTAGAACATACAAAGTAGGAAGGCGATGCATAAGTTGTTGTTTTTTCCCATAAGCTGCAATGTCTTACTGTAATGAACATAAATACATCAGAACCACTCAGTTAAGTGAACGTTCTTATTGACAGAAATGGTTAACACGCCCGTTTTTGGTGCATAATCTGATGTAGCATCGGTTTCGAATCCGGTGGGGGCAAGAAAAAGGAAATGATTTACAGTAAAACCTCTCATATTCGGACTATTGGGCCAAGGAGTGGTATGAGTAATGCAAGGATCCGAATATGGGGGATATGTATAAAAAAAAAAAAAAAAAAAATTAGTTGTATAGCTAGGAAATTTCGACCCTTAAAAAAAATTATGTATATATAGCTAGGAAATTTCGACCCCTAAAAAAAAGAAAAAAAAAAAGAAAAGAAAAAAGAGGAGTCCGAATAATGTCAAAGTCCGAATAAAGAGATCCGAATACGAGAGGTTTACTATATTTCCGAATTATGAGTTACCAGCCTGAGTCCTATGTCTGTTGGAAGGACATACGGACAGAATTTCAAAATGTAACTGTAGCCCAGGCAATATGAATCCTCTGTCGGGTACAAGGGCAAACCCCCCATAGAAGTATCACCTGGCTCCACGTCACGGCCACTAGGCAAGTCTCTGTCAACAGGGCTGGTTATCCCCCTTGACCAAGACTGCCCCTTCAGGAATCACCCTCAGAATACCTCAACAGCAAGAAAGAGTAAAAAGAAGATAAGAAGAAGGAGCAAGAGAACAAGAAGACCCCCCCCCCCCCCCCGCTACATTACTTGTGTGGGTTGAAGCATGAGTAACTTTGTACGTGCCAATTTTTGCATTCGGCCAACACCGTACATCAAGTTTGGTATCCTATCAAGTTGGGTAAAAGTATTTCCTAACATGAGGACTTTGATAAGATGAAGGATACCATAATTATTGATGTATAATAGGGTGTCCCAAAATGCAAAAGTTTTGAAATGTTGCACGCTCGTGCGTTATTCCGGTTCTCTCATAGTAAAACAGTATTGCGTTCAAATTTTTGGGCGAATTGAGTAATATTTAGGGTCCCGACAAAGTGAACATTTAGGTGACGTGACTCGAATTTCAGGATTTTTCTAAATTTCCACTTTTTTTCTCCGTCAGGTTATCACATGGCAACAAGAGCCGCTAGTAATCTTTGGCTGATCGACAAGGCTCCAATCGATGAAATCACCGGAGCCCGGCTACCATCGAAGGAGCAGGTCCTCCTCCGCTACTACCACCACCACCGGGAGATGGGGAAGACGGCGAGCGGGAGCAGGAAGGCGTGGTAGAGGAGGTTCTCCCCTTCTGGGTCGCGCGCGGGATTCCGACAACTACAGTAATACACGCCGGTTACGAAGCTGTCAAAGCTGGTAAAGGCGTACAATGACTTCAGAAGAACAAGAACAAAGACAGGCCGAAACATCGTATGATGAGGAGATTTTCAAAGGAGACCTCCAAGAAATCTTCGACCTCGCACACTCCTCCTCTCTCCAACGGGCAGACGTGAAGGACGAGGACAAGGAGTTCCTACGGAGTCAGAGAGAAGACAGAGGGGAATCATCCATGGCTGGAATTGACCTCGTGACAGCGAAGAAGGTGGAGAAGCAGGTCGAGCGCGGAACTCGACTCAAGCGGCTCCGGAAACGTGAAGACAGCGACATTGCCAGGCTGACTGAAAGGGCAGAAATCCCAAGCCAAAGCAGTAGCAGCAGCAGCAGTCCTGTGTCGACGACGTCATCACCGGCTCATGGATCCCGAAGCCAGAGGAAAAAACTCAAAGCAGTCGCCATCGATCTCCGTGAAGGATCTTAACCTCATTTCAACTTGGGATCGAGAGAAGTTGTCGGTGCGGCAAGCAACGTCAACGTTCGCAGCTACCGCTCAAGTTCTTGGAATGGACATTGGGAGTATGGCGGTCTCGAAGAGCACGGTCCATCGAGCACGAATTGCGGGGAGAGAGCAAGCCGCCGAGAAGATCGTGAAACTGCGAAACCAGGAGATACCTGAGAGGTTGGTCCTGCATTGGGACGGAAAACTCCTCCCGTCCCTCTCTGGCGATACGGAGGACCACATCGCCGTCCTCCTCACAGGGGAAGATGACGCAGAGTTCCTTCTTGGGGTCCTGGCAAGCTCGGATTCGACTGGCAGAAACGTGGCTGCAGTGGTCTTGAAGGGAGTGGACGAAGCGGGCGTCAGGGACAAGATCATCGCCTTCGTTTCGATACCACGGCTTTCGAACACTGGCATGGTGCAAGGTGCTTACATTCGGATTGAGCAAGAACTCGGACGAAGCTTGCTTTGGTTGGCCTGCCGCCATCATGTCCACGAGGTGATCCTCAAGGATGTCTTCGAAGCCAGCCTCGGCTCTTCCTCTGGTCCTGTCTTGGAATCTTCAAACGACTCCGTGATTGATGGTCCTTCGTGGATTCCTCGCAGAGAGAGACGGTGGAAACATCGAGGACCTCGTAGAGTTCTTCGCCACCAATGACACTGCCAGCAAGCTGAAGGACGACGCATTAGCCTTCCTGAAGGAGGCTCTGATGTCGAAGAACCATCCCAGGGAGGACTATGTAAGAAATTCTCCGTCTCTCCTACCTGTTCCTCGGTGGTGAAGGTCCAGCCAAACCATTCCGCCGTCCTGGAGCTCTCCATCAAGCCCGGTGGATGGCCAAGGCCATCTACTGCCTCAAGCTTCAGATTGCTGAAATCCCAGCTGTCGCTGACTGGTCGAGAGAAGGCCGGAGTGGAACGAGTGGCCCTCTTCGTTGCTCTGGTGTACTGCAAGCAATGGCATGAGGCACCGATCTCTGTGAAAGCTCCGTTGAACGACGTGCTCTTCCTCGAGATTCCTCAAGACATACCCTGACCAAACCGTTGCCAAGGCAGCAGAACAAGCCCTGCGACGCCACCTGTGTACGTTTCCGAGGAAACGCGGGACTGGCCTTCTTCGACTCGAGGATTGATGTGGAGGAGAAGAAGCAGATGGTCAAGGCATTGGACAGCCCGCCTCGAAGAAGGAACTCAAGCGATTGGAGGGAAAAAAGATGACGATGTCTTCCTCCCTCTCGTCCTTCGTCACTTCGAAGACACGGTCCCTTCTTTCAGAAACTCGACGCGGACGAGGGCTTCCTGGCAAAGGACCCGGCATTGTGGGAGGAGGACGACCGATTCAAGGACGCTCGGAAACGGGCACTTGGCCTCCGAGTGGTCAACGATGCCGCGGAGCGGGGCATCGCCCTAGTCCAGCGCTACCTGGGGTCCACGAAGTCGGCCGCAACAGGAGAAGTATCTCCTCCAGTTAGTCCACCACCATCGGAAACTTGTGGGGCGGGAAAAGAAGGAGGACCTTCAAAAGAAGGCTTTCTGAATGGAAACAATGAAAACTGTCTGTTTTGGTTTCCTTATAAGTTTCTTTCTAAAAATGTGGGATGTTTTGAGTTTTTTCTTTGTTTTTGAAGGTTATTAGAAAATTGTTCAGTTTGTCGCGACCCCTAAATATTCTCTGAATTTCATCTAATTTCACAGGAACTCTTCTTATGCATGTGTGAACAGAAGTAAAACACGAGCAAGTGAAAAAAAACATGTTTAATTTTTTCCCTCTATGATCTTGGGACACCCTAATGTATAATAATGCAGTTTTGCATGATATTATAATTATTCAGTAAAGATGTGAAGTTATAATGTTCTAAGGACAATTGACCTGATTTCAAGTTAATTTATTTCTATTCATGAAGTGTAGTAGTGAAGAAAATTATGCAATGAAATATGTGCATCCTGCAGTGTGTAGTATCATGCACAATGTTTCTAGAGTGTAAAGGAACATGTCTCCCAATAACTACCAACAACTCTACTTTTGGGGAAATAACATTTACTACCCAGGAACAAAGCTGGTTACACCATCATTGTCCTCACCTTCCCGTCCCGCGGCCTTGGGCGATGATCTTAGGGTTGAGGAACTCTGGTCTGCGGCCGGTGAGCCAGGACATCAGCTTCTGCACGGTGGAGGCCGACTCGGGCACAAAGGTGCGGAGGCTGAAAGTGAAGTGAGTAAAAACTAAATAAAGACCAAATCAGTATCTGAAAAACTTAGCATACACATCAGAACCACTCTCACTTGAACCCCTCTCACTCAGACCCCGCATTACCCGGACAAAAAATCTGGGCTGACAAATTTCATAAAACTCGGAAATGTCAGGAATATGAGACCTTCGATGTGCCACTCGGACAACCACCACCAGGACCAGCGTGGCAGCGTCACTGCCGCGTCAGTCTGCCGCGTCAGTCTGCCGTGAGTCAGCGTGGCGTCAATATTGTTGCTCATCACAGAGACGTATTTTCTCTAGATTTACCGTATTTTACGGCTTATAAGAGACGCACTTTTCCCCCCAAAAATACCCTGAAAAAATACTCATGTGTCTTCGAAGACGAATGTTGTAGTACTTCCTCAGTAGTCAGTACCTCAGTACTTACCTGTTACAAGTATTTCAAATACCAAAGACATTCAAATCGACTAATCTGTCCTCACACTGTGATGTTTACGTTCCGCCTCGGAGGCTCGGCAGATTGGCGCCAATTATTGTCTGCTAGTGTTGATGTATCATTTACCACCAGGCTGTCACATGCATCACAAGCTCTTTTTAGTCCTGGAAATTATCAACCATGGCGAATTCATCAAAAACAATTTACTAATAGTACTATCGCATACAAGCTAAAAGTTGTACCATACGCCAAAGAACATGGGAAACAGAGCAGCAGAAAGACACTTCGGACCACTGCCTACCGATAAAATTGGTAGATTTTACTGCTGCCTACCGGTAGAAAATCTGTAATTTTTATTATTTTTCTTAGAAATTTCTTTCCAAAATCAGGGTGTCTTCCAAGATGCAGCGTCTTATAAGTCGTAAAATACGGTATTTTTTTGTTTGTTTTGCCTTAATCAGTAGTAAGAGGACTGTCTTCAGTTAATTATGAAATACAAATCAACTCTGAGTGTGAGAAAAAAAATTCCGAGGCAATTACCGTATTTTACGGCTTATAAGACGCACTTTTTTCCCCCACAAAATACCCTGAAAAAAGTCATGCGTCTTCCAAGACTAATGTTGTAGGAGCTAGGTTAGCTTAGGTAGCTATTCAATTCAGGCCTCTTATATGATGTAACCTCAGTACATACCTGTTAAGAAAATTAGAATACCATAAGACAATCAAATCAACTACCAATCTGTCCTCACCCTGTGATGTTTACACGGTACTGGCGGGAACCAATCCGCCTTGGCAGATTGGCGCCAACAGCCATTCCAATGTATAAGGAACTTGGTTACATTAGATGAAAGTTTTGTATACTTATGTACATGCAGCCACCACAAATACTACACGCATACATGAAAATTCAAACAATACGTGGTGAGGCACAGGAGGCAGGCAACATAGTGAGGCACGGGAGGGTGTGAGAGGTGTTTACAAACAAAGCCAGACTCAGCTGATCGGCACGCCAGGCAGGCACGCAGCTGCGAACTGCTGCGGTAGGGTTTTTCACTCCTGCCGTCCGACCTGCGTGTACATGTTCAGCCAGCCAACTTGACGATTTACTTATACACACACCCCTCATTTTCCCGGACCTCCATTTCCTGGATATCGGATGTGCTGGTCAAAATCCAAGGTCCGGGGATATGTCTAGAGTCGTGGACAAATGCCTGGGCAGGGATGCTCGAAAATCCCTCGTAAGGGACAACTTACGAGTGTATGGCTACAATAACTTACGAGGGTGGCTGAGGGAGATGCTCGTACCGAGCAGTCACTCCCGTCGGTTATCGGTGGCCTCTGGGTGGGGAATATTAGGGATATTCTAGGGATATGTGTGGGGAAATTCTGCTGACCAATCACAGAGCAGTGCCTCGCATGACACGGCCTTATCTAGCCAATCATCATGCTCTCAGCTGTCAGGGAGCCCGATAAATAAATTTAAAGACACTTCACATGCCGCTGTTGAGCTAAAATCGTCCCCTTTCGGAAATCGTCCCGCGGACGCTTATTTAACCTAAATAACTCTACAAATTTAACACATACCTATCATAAACCTTACCTAACCTAAACCAGACCTAAACATAACTTAAATATAACTTAACCTAAACCTAAAAAACTATGTTTGCGGTGTTGAGCTAAAATTGGCCAATTTCCGAAATAGGGCCGGTTTTAGCACAACACCGCCAGAATGTTACGATAATACAAATTGCCGCATATTAGCCTTTCAGCGTAATATTCTCCCGCTGAATACTAGAGAGACGTACCCAGGGTATACCTAGATGCGCTGATTCTAGGTTCGAGTCCGCGTGCCCGTAATTAGCATCTATGGAGTATGGACCACTGCTGGCCCGGCCGTACCGAAGCCTGCCGTATTCATAGCCGCGGCGGTCTCTGTTATAGTGGACGAGAACTGCGCGTTCGCTCTTTAGGTCAGACAAGACACACGGGGGGCTAACACCTCACTGTGACACACGTGACACTTGTGTGCAAGGATAGTATAACTTATAATATCCTTGCTTGTGTGTATACGTGCGTGTGTGTACGGTAGACATTTACAACCACCACCACCCGATCATTATAGCGGCCAAACTTGTATGATGAACTATACATTTTGATTCAAGAAGTTGACCGCTATATATATTTAATATATTAGGTTTGCCCTAATATGAAATTATTACAAGTATAGGTATTGTATGTTAAATATGATATATATGAGTCACATCACATCAACATCATCATTTCACATCACACATCACATTTCAAACAGGCAAGCATGAAATGGCTCTATAATACACAATAAACATAAAGTATAGTGATACAACTTGTAATTTATTGTTTGTTGATGTCTTGTCGCTTCAAATTTCACTCCCTTAGGGAGTTAAGGGTGCTCCAGACCACCCTTAGCCTCATGGTCCCGTAGCAAGTGAGAAAACGGTTTGAGCATCACCCATAGAGGCGCTACGAGGTAAAAGTCCCCTAGGGTAATACTTACGGGCCCGTAACTCTTCGAGCATCTCCCCCTGGTCCAGTCCGTAAATTGACAAAGTTGTCCGGGCGGTCCGAGCGTCTCCTGTCACCCCTGGTCAGTGTCTGCGCCTCCCGCCAGGTGGCAGCATGCTCAGCGGTCGTATTGTTTACATTTGGGCACACGACACTCACGGTTCACCTGTACCGCCTCCGTCAGTCCCCTGACCCCACTGCCCCTGGTGCAGGAACGTCTCTGAGACTATTGAACACTTTCTGCTGCAGTGTCCGCGGTTCCACTCTCTACATTTAGTGCTACACTCTCAACTCCTCGCCCTGAACGTCACCACCTGTGACCTGCCCACCCTGCTGGCGGCGGCTGGCGTCCACCCCTCCCGGCAACACGCTGTCATCCGCCTCACCTGTGCCTTCCTGAGGAAGACAGGCCAACTACAGCGCCTGTGATAGCATCATAGGACATCACCAGGGCTCATAGTGTTCCCCAAGGGATCCTCGCAGCCCTAAAAACAAACAACAAAGTGACGTAAAAGTCCGCGGCGGGGTAGTTGATACTGGCGGTTGCCAGTGCCAGTGCTCCCCCCATTGGGGAGCACTGGTCCGGGAACTGCAAACGTCCGGGAATCGCAACAGTCCGAGGCCATTACCCACTCCCGGACGTTTATCCTTCTTTAGTATTTACTGTCCGGCAATCGCCAATATCAACTACCCCGCCGCAGACTTTTTACTTTACTTTGTTGTTGTTTTTAGGGCTGCGAGGATCCCTTGGGAAACACTATGAGCCCTGGTGATGTCCTATGATGCTATCACAGGCGCTGTAGTTGGCCGTCTTCCTCAGGAAGGCACAGGTGAGGCAGATGACAGCGTGTTGCCGGGAGGGGTGGACGCCAGCCGCCGCCAGCAGGGTGGGCAGGTCACAGGTGGCGACGTTCAGGGTGAGGAGTTGAGAGCGTAGCACTACACGTGAGAGTGGAAGCGCAGACATGCAGCAGAAAGTGTTCAATAGTCTCAGAGATGTTCCTGCACCAGGGCAGTGGGGATCAGGGGACTGACGGAGGCTGAGCATGCTGCCACCTGGAGGGAGGTGCGGACAGTGGCGTCACCACGCGGGGGGGCTAAGGGGACTTAGCCCCCCCAAGTCAAGGACTCAGCCCCCCCAAAACGGGAGGCATGTTAACACAGTGGTAGGCAGGCAAAGGCAGTGGGAGCCAGGGTAAGGCAGTGGGAGGCAGGTTAACACAGGACGGGAGGCAGGTTAAAGCAGTGGAAGGCAGGTTAAGGCAGTGGGTGGCAGGGTAACACAGGACGGGAGGCAGGTTAACCCCAGGACGGGAGGCAGGTTAAAGCAGTGGGAGCCAGGTTAAGGCAGTGGGTGGCAGGGTAACACAGGACGGGAGGCAGGTTAACAAAAGGACGGGAGGCAGGTTAAAGCAGTGGGAGCCAGGTTAAGGCAGTGGGTGGCAGGGTAACACAGGGCGGGAGGCAGGTTAACACAGGACGGGAGGCAGGTTTAAAGCAGTGGGAGGCAGGGTAAGGCAGTGGGTGGCAGGGTAACACAGGACGGGAGGCAGGTTAACACAGGATGGGAGGCAGGTTTAAGGCAGTGGGAGCCAGGGTAAGGCAGTGGGAGGGAGGGTAACACAGGACGGGAGGCAGGTTAACACAGTGGTATGCAGGTTAAGGCAGTGGGTGCCAGGGTAAGGCAGTGGGAGGCAGGTTAACACAGGGGTATGCAGGTTAAGGCAGTGGGTGCCAGGGTAAGGCAGTGGGAGGCAGGTTAAATCGGCTTTTAGTTACTTTATCATGATCATGTACTTTATTCTGTTTAACTACAGTATCCCATGTACCTGTTTTTTGTGCAATAAGGGAAATACCTTGAATACATTGTAAGTTTATATTTATATATTTTTTCATTATCAAGATAAACCTTACTGAGAAACAAACCACAAGCATACATTGTGCAATTCCCTTGTGTTGGTTAGTGGAGAGAGAAAAATGGCTATTTTATTATTTTGTATAAAACAGAATAAAATTTTCTTCAAATTATCAAATATAGTTACTATGGTATGATGCATGGTATCCCTCTATTAATTTATGTGTTATGTCATTAAAGCTTCATTCCATTTTCTTCTCTTTTTTGGGCCTCAAAATTACCCTGGAACTGATTCATTTCAAAATTACCCCCGATCCCCCGATGGATAGCCCATCACCACCCCGGGGCAAAAAGCCCCCCAAATTTTTTTTCCTGGTGACGCCACTGGGCGGACACTGACCAGGGTGACAGGAAAACGCTGGACAACCGGACAACTTTGTCGATTTCGGACTGGACCAGGCATTTGTCCGGAACTCTGATATCCCCGGGCCTCGGATTTTGACCGGCAAATCCGATATCCGGGGAAAAGGAGGTCCGGGAAAACGAGGGTTGTGTGTAGTCCCAGATAGAGGGGTTCTACTGTATATAAGTTAAACCTACCTATATATATAGAGGGAGATTAGTTGTGTAGCCCTGAGATAGCAGCACGGCACACCTTACCTGCGGGTGTGGGTGCCTGGGGTGAGGGGGACGTGGCAGCCTGGTAGCCCCCAATAAAAATGTTGCCAAAGAAGTCAGTGCCATACACGCTAAGGATGATCTGTGGCCCTGCAATGGAGGGTTTAAACTTAACTGTTTTTATGACCAGAATGTTCCCAGTAGCACATGCAGGTCGAATGCCACCTTTTAACCCCTTCACGCCAAAAGATTTTTCCATTAATATATAAAATCGTCTGTTGTTAGCCATGAAATCTCTAAAAGTAGCTTAATATACCAAATGAACTAGTGGACAAGGATACTAAGCAGGTCATATCTATTAAAATATTGCTTATATTCCTTTAAAAAATTGTCTAATGGTACCCAAATTACAATGAAAATTACGTTCTGGGCCTCAAGGGGTTAATTAATGACACCTAGCATTAGTCATATGTCATGTCAAAATCCTGATATATCTGGGGGTGGATAATTGAGATTTGTTCATATTCTGATCTATTGCATAACTTTGAACACTTAATAAACCGTGACTTCCATCTTTAGCTGACCCATGACTCTTGTAAATCATTCGGGGATCAAAGAAGGGATTACAAAGGCTTTCTATTCTATGAGGACTGGACAGTCACCCTAGAGTGAGTTTGCTAAGTCAGTAAATACTAGAAAAAAACCTCACTCTGATGTATAGGGCTGAGTCTAAATTTTGATATATTAATCCCTTCACACCCAGATCTTTCCTTTCTATAAAAAAAATTGTCTGTTGTTACCCATAAAATTACGAAAGTAACTGAATATACCAAATTAGTTAGTGGAACGGATACTACCGTAGATAACACTACAGGGAGGCCCGTTATACGAGCATTCGATATACGAGAATCCGATGATACGAGATGTGTAAATTAGGGCCCTATTTTCAATATACGAGATAAAAAATCCAATGCTACGACATTAAAAACTGGGGTGAGTAAAATTACCAAGTTATTTACTAAAGTAAATTAAAGTTATTTACTAAAATTATAAAGTCATTACTGACTATATGATTTTACCTAAGGTTGTACGATAATCAATCTGAAATATGATAATTCTGGTGGCTCGGTACGACAATGTGGCCTACAAAAATTCACATCTCTGGACGATGTACAATGATTCAGATGTGCAGAGACTAGTTTGTGGGCAGTGGAAGAGGTCTGGCCACCCCTTGTCCCTTATCTACCCTACCCTCTGAGTCTATTGTATCACGCGGCAGCACCAGGATCTTTCCTCTCCCCAATTGGAGCTCCCTTCACACATTCCATAAACGAACCACGATAGCGCCACAAGATTATTGACGCTATCGTGAAATTTAACCACAAAAAACGCAGACCACGATAGCCTCACAACAAAAGTCACGCTGCCTGTACGTATGTGTCATGACGGTCGTAAGATGGTCACGATGGAGTCATGAACAGCTGTAAGGGCTATGTCACGAATGGAAAATAAACTGTCATTTTGTCGTCACGATAGAGCTACGATAACCACGGGCAGTGCCCTGACGGTGCCATGAACGTACCACGATAGCGTTCAAGAGCCAGCCCACACGTGGGGTGGGGGTTGCCATGGTGATGGAGAAGGAAAGGGGACTATAGAGCTGAAGGTGGGAGAAACAGGGTTTTGTTGGTGATTTGGGAACGGGGGAGGGGGGTTGTAATAAAGAAGGGGGTGTTTTAGGGGAAACGGGGTGGGGGGGGGTGGAGAAGGCGTGATGTTGGTGGGGGTGTTACCACGTTTCTGATGGGAGTAGTGGGTAGGGAGTCACGGGGGAGTGTCATACAGTGGTGGTGGGAGTAGGGGGAAGGTAGTCGATGGGGTAGGGGAAGGTAGTCGAGGGGGGAAGGGTTTTCACGTGGTGGTGGAAATTGGGGGAGTGGAGTCGGGGGTGGGTGGAGGTGAATGAGGGAAAAGGGGGGGGAAGGCGGAAGGGGGTGCAAAAAAGGGGGGGAAGGCAGGATGAAGGAGGGCATAATGATTTCTTATCGTCACGATAAACATACGACGATCATGATAGTGTCACGAAGCTGCTACATAGATAACGATAACGTCACGATAGACTTACGATTTCCGCTGCGATTTTTGGGGACGAAAATCGGGGAGCTTCCCGATTTTTTTTAAAGTACGCACTAACTTTTCGTGGCCTCGGCCGATGCGCGTCAAGAGCGTCACGAGGACCCAAACTAGGACATGACGGCGCTGCCATTGCATTGTTGGCGCGTTCGTGGTTCCATTATGGAATGTGTGAAGGGAGCTCAAGTGATCAAGGGGAGGAGGGAAGAACTCTAACCCCAGTCATCCCTGCAAACGCAGTCACCCCTGTTTTCTCTCGAGCCTCAGAGAGAGAAACAGGGACTCTCAGTGGCTACGGCCAGCTTCCTGTCTCCCCCCCACAACTTTACCACTTGTGAGTGTTATGCATGTTTATGTTTAATTAATGTGCAGTTATGTTATCTTGTGTGCTATTTTCTCTTTCAGAATGTTTTTTCTACAGAATAGGTAGTACAGTGGGGGTAAATAGACGCCTGTGTGTTTGTTGTGTTTGCTATAGTTTATTTTAGCTTGAAAAACATGTTTATTTATTTTTATTATTTTTATTTTTATTATTATTTATAATTGATGGGGTCCTGGGAACCAAACTATATTTTACCCTTAGTTATGTGTTTCATATACGAGATTCGCTTTACGAGTATGCCAGGGGGGGAACCTAACTGCTCGTATCTTCGGGACCTCCCTGTACAGTAACTCATCAAAAGTATGCGGCGCCCTGCTCCCGCCCCCGCACAACAAACAATACATAAGGAAATTTTTAGAAATAATGTATTTTTAATAAATTTTACACTTGGTTGGGTGAACTCTTCTCTTCTTCACGGCTTGGAGACGTCGGGGTAGTGAAAGAGCTGGTTTCTTAGGTGTTCAGGTGAGATGTTTGCCCAGGACTCACGGATGGCCTTTTCGAGCTTGGTTATGGAGCTGACGTCTTTCCCCCGCAGATCCTTCTTGACCATGTGCCAGAGGTTCCAATTGGTTTTAAGGTCCAGGCGTTACCTGGCCAATCCTTTAGAAGGGTACAGCAGTCTCAACCCAACTGGTGACAGATTTTGGCAGTGTGAGCAGGAGCACCGTCCTTTTAAAAAAACACACTGGACTGTGACTTGAAAGAATCTGAAAAATTTTCACAAAGAGTCCAGGAAAACAGTTTTGATTCCTTTAAGTTTAAGGAACAAAAAGTTGCCAAAACCCTTGACAGAGAAAAACCCCCTGGAATTACTTAAAAAATAGGGGAACTTACAAAAAAAAGGGGTTTTTGTTGATTTGTAGTGATGTCTTTTGGAAAGTTCCACACAAACCGCCCCTCCGTCATCACTGCGACGGGCTGTCGGGGGAACACACTCCCCCACCCCCTGAAGACGGGGAAAAGACTGAAAGACTCTTATGGTTAAAATAGAGCTTGAAAAAAAAATTTATTTTTCAAACGGTTCGTTCCAATAAAAAACAGTACATTATTTTTAAAATATTTTGTTTTTTTTCCCTCCTCCAAAAACAAACGGAAATTAACTTCCTAAACCATTTAAAAGAAATAAATAAAACCGGTTAAAAACGCTATTCTCAAAACCATGTATTGAAAATGCTTTAGCCCTAATAAATAAAATGAATACATGACTATATTTTATAGATGGTAATAAAGCCTACTTTCATGGTGCACATATAAAAAAATCAAACCCCTTTGATGTCGTAAGAACTATATTATTAAAATTTAAAAAAGGCAACACATTTACATATACAGTACAGGAAGGTAGTGTAGGAGTATGCCATTCATGGGGCCCAAAACATGAATCACTAATTATATTATTATTAATATTATAATGGCAAAAAAAAATATTTAATTCGTAATATCACCAGCCCCTAATTAAATAAACCCAAAAATAAAATCAAGACTACATGTGGTACTCCAAAGGACTCGAATTAGGCACTCACACTAAATCGGCCCACCAAGCTTTAGGCAGAACACAGAAAAAATTTTTAAGCCATATTCCCGAATATTATCCTTTTCGAATATGGTTTTTAATCTTAGCATGTTTTTAAAACCCAACTGCAGATCAAAGCTCAATTTTTTGCCGAAGGGAAGGGGTTTAAAAAAAATAAGGGAACAGATGCATATCACGAAGACAAAAAATAATTAAAAAAGGTAAAAAAATAGTTATTTTTCAAAAATTTAAATAAAAAGGGTTTTATATGATACTATTAAAACAAAACCCACATCGTCTGTTGCCAAGGAACAAATACAGTAGACTTAAATTTGATGTTGTATGACTTTTTGTTTTTAAACTATTTATTTTTTTAGAAATTTTGGCTACGGGAAGTGAAAATGCATTTTTGACCAAATAGGCGGAACGAAAAAATATTTTTTAACCGGGGTTTACAAGATTTAAAAACGTTTTTGCTCCGGAACGTAAAAGATAACGTTTTTGTTTCCTTTTTTTTGTTCCGGCTAATTTATTATTTTTCGTTTTCTTTTTTCTTTCCCCTTTAAAACCCCGTTTCCAAAACCCCGGTTTCAATCAAAAACGGAAAAACCCTTAATCAAAGAGAGGGAAAATCTGACAAGTTATTTTCTGAAGCACACCAGCGCAGTAAACAAAAATCACAGCTCTGCATGACAATAGGTAAAAAAAGTATGGGTGCCTAGGGGTCCGATGAATACGAAAAACATTCGGTCAAGGCTGATGATATGGGAGGGTTTTCGTTTTCTTCTTCCCGTAGTGCAAATTTTTCACGCATAAGTGCACCGATACTTTTTTTACCCCTAGTCATAGACCCCTGTATACGGACTGCGCACGAAAAAATCGGCCGTGACAGGGGCCCGAAATTGCCCGAAGTCGGAGGGCCCCCCTCGGATTCAATATATATATAATATCGCATCTATAGACTGGTTACAGTATATTGAAACTGTAATCTCTAAATGTTTGTTCTATAAAATTATCAAATAAAAAAACAGTAAAACACCTAAAGAAAGCCCTTAAGACTATAAGAAAATGCAGAAAATTAATATCACTTAACTCTTGCCATTTAAAACTTTTCGAGCAAAATTTTATCATGAAGGGGATCAATAGAAGCGCAATTTTTTTAGCTTTTTTCCCTTGCTATATTTTGTTATCTGTAAAAAAAAAAAAATTAGAAACAGCATAAAAATTTGCGTTAAATAAATAAAAAAAATCATCAATTGGGAAAATTTTTCCCGATTTAAGGTTATTTATTTAGTGCGTAATTTTTACATGGTGCTAAAATTTATTTCAGAAAAGAAATATATAAGAAATAAATAACACTCAATCGGAAAATGACCCGATTTATGTTTTTTTTATTTATTTAACGCTAATTTATGCATGGGTTCTAAAATTTATAGATAACGAAATATAGCAATTTCCATTGCTATATTTTGCTAATAAAATTTCGCTTCTTATACCCCATGTAAAAGTTGACTGCAAAATTTTAAATGGCGAAAAAATTAATGAATGTTAAGTTCTGCATATTTCTTCATAGTCTCGTAATGGCATTTCTTTAGCGTGTTTTTTACTGTTTTTTATTTGATAATTTTTATAGAACAAACATTTACGAAATTTACAGTATATCATATATACTGATAAACCAGTCTATTGTAGTCCATGGGACACTATATCTTTGTCGGGCGCCCGCAGGCCCTATGCAGCCCCGCAATTCAAAGCATTGTCCCCGTGAACGTCCAGGGCAGGGATTCTCGAAAATCCCTCGTAAGGGACAACTTACGAGTGTATGGCTACAATAACCTTACGGGGGTGGGCTGAGGGAGATGCTCGTACCGAGCCGTCACTCCGTACGGTTATCGGTGGCCTCTGGGTTTGGGGGAATTTAGGGATATTCTAGGGATATGTGTGGGAAAATTCTGCTAACCCAAACCCCAGAGCAGCGCCTTATGACGCGGCTTTATCTAGCCAATCATCATGCTCTCAGCTGTCAGGGAGCCGATAAATAAATTTAAAGATTTCAAATGCCGCTGTTTTGCTAAAATCGGCTCTTTCGGAAATCGTCCCGCAGACGCTTTTTTAACCTAAATAACTCTACAAAACTTAACACAAACCTATCATAAACCTTTCCTAACCTAAACCAGACCTAATAAACTTAACCTAAAACCCAAAAACTATGTTTGCCGGTTTAGCCTAGATGGTGATTTCGAAAAGGGCCGATTTAGCCCCTATCGCCAGAATGTTACGATAATACATAGCTGCCATATTAGCCTTTCAGCGTAATATTCTCCCACTGATTACTACAGAGACGTACCCAGGGTATACCTTGATGCGCTGATCATAGGTTCGAGTCTAGCGTGCCCGAAATTAGTATCTATAGACCACTGCCCGGCCCGCGACGTACGTATGCCGTATCCGTGGCCCTGGCGGTACTCTGTTATAGGGACGAGAGCTGCGCGTTCGTCTTTAGGTCAGACAAGACACACGGGGGGGCTAACACTTCACTGTGACACACGTGACACTTGTGTGCAAGGATAGTATAACTTTATAATATACTTGCTTGTGTGTATACCCTGCGTGTGTACTAGTACGTCAGACATTTGTACCCCCACCACCACCGGATCATTATAGCGGCCAAACTTGTATGATGAACTATACGGTTTGATTCAAAATGACCGAAATATATTTTATATAAAGGGTTGCCCTGAATGAATTTATTACAAGTACTATAGTATTGTATGTTTAATATGA
>JACEEZ010006049.1:0-20469 GCA_016584305.1 Chionoecetes opilio | reverse complement strand
AGAATAAAAAACCCCCATTATTGTTAAAGATAATAATAACCTATGGCTTATAACACTTAATAACGTCTAGACATGACTGGATAATTTTAAATTTCAACGCTTTTATAAGTTTTTCATAGCAAATTCATATGTTATTGAAAAACTTTCCAGTGAAAAAGTATCGTATAAGCAATATAAGTAAAATAAGTCCATACATAACTCCGGCCAAAGACTACTGTATGTATACATATAGTATGTAATATATATATATATATATATATATATTATATATATATATATATATATATATATATATATATATATATATAAATATATATTCTTTTTAAAATCGATCAGTAAGATTTTTTTGGTGTAATAATTGATGAAAATCTTAACTGGAAATGTCACAAAGATGAAATTTGTCTAAAGCTATCTAAAATGGGTGGTTTACTCTATAAATTCCGTCATAATCTATTAACAATGGCTATGATCAGCATATATTATACATTATGTTACCCTTATCTTATTTACTGTGTGTCAATATGGGCATGCTGTGGCCCTCGTTCCTCAACAAATTAGTTGAGGAACGAGGCCCAGAAAAAATCTTTAGATATATATATTTCATTCCCAAATTTGATTCAACAGCCCCTATTTTCTCAACAACTAAACTTTTGAAATTTGATGTTATTCATAAATATTTCACTTTATTACTTATATTCAAAATGGTACGAAATTATGTAGGAAATAAAATCTTAAATATTGTCGACAACCCAAGAAATACAAGGTGTAATATTGTTGATATATGTTGCCCTCAATTTAGAACAACTCTTTAAAAACAGCGTGATAAGTTTTTTCCTCAATTATTCCATAGTTTACCTCTAGGAAAAAAGTTCTCCTCAGATCAAGCAATATCTTTACATTTAAAAGGGAAATATTTTTTGTTTTTTATTAATCTTTCAAATTAATTGATTGTTAACCTTCATCTTGATTATCTTTTGTAATCGCCAGGTCACTTCAGTGTACAGTCGCGATCCAAGGTTTGTGTCCGGGTCCTGTTGAAGTGTCGAATCATCTGACGTACCAGCGAACCAATTGCAACGCTTGTCCTGTCTCATACTTGTTGGAGTTCGTTTTCTGCTCCTTTCGGCTATTCGAAGCACACTTGGATGCTTTTTTTGGCTCGCGGCAGTACAAAACACATTTTTTATAACCCTATGTTAATCAATCAATCAATCATTGGGGGCATACCCCTGGGGGCGCGTCGCCTCACCCACCCTACGACGCCACTCCCAGGGTCACCTCGCGCGAGTCCCCATGCAGGCTCCCTTCCATACCAAGCAGCTTTCGACAGGAAGCATCATCGTGCGCCAGCCACGAGCCTTGTGGTCGCCCCCTTGGCCTCCTCCACGCTGCATTGTCTGTTACAGATACAGCCCGATGGGAAGGATCGGTTTCATGGTAGCGTGCCACATGCCCATATAGCCGAAGTTGGCGCTGATGGACTATGCAAGTAATAGGCCTCAATTTAGTCTCACGGTGCAATCGCTGGCTTGACACGTAATCATCCCAGCGATACCCCATGATTCTTCGAAGACACTTATTACCAAACGCATCGATTCGCCACTTCAAGTCGCTATTTAGTGTCCATGTCTCACAACTATAGAGTAAGACAGGGATCACAAGCGACTTGAAGTTCCGGATCTTTGTCCTCCTGCACAGGTACCGACAACGCCAAATACTCCTGCTGAGCGAGTCCATAACACCGTAGGCTATGCCAATCAGCCGTAAGACTTCTTGACGTGACCCGCCGTCATTATGGACTGCGCTACCAAGTTATATAAAACTTTCCAATATATCAATGTCCTCGCCGCACGCATGAACAGACTGTACTGTTTCATTTAGTAAGCCTCCAAACACCTGGACTTGGTCTTAAGCCAGGAGACCTCAAGTCCCAAAGGCTTTGCCTCCTCGTGTAGCGCCTCGAGAGCCATCACAAGGACCTCCAGCGACTCAGCAAAGATTACTGCATCATCGGCAAAAACAAGATCAGTGATCTTGGTGTTGGCGAGAGATGCTCCACAATCACTTTGATCTACAACTTTGCCCAATACCCAGTCCATACAAGTGTTGAAAAGTGATGGGGCAAGGACGCACCCTTGCCTCACTCATCAGTCATCAAACCAATAGTCCTTGCAGGAATCCCGCGAAGTCGCAGAAGATGCCAGAGTGACTCCCGATGCACTGAGTCAAACGCCTTGTTGAGATCAACATTAGCTGCAAGCATCCCCTGTCGAAACTCACGTCGGCGTTCCACCAGGACACGAAGCACTAGGATACGGTCCGTTGTTGATTTACCAGGCGTGAACCCAGACTGCTGAGGTATCTGATTCTACAGCAGATGACTGCGGACCCGTGTTAGCAATAGATGGGCAAGCCCCTTGCCTGGTACGCTGAGCAGTGTAATGCCATGGTCATGGTTGCAGTCTTGACGGTCTCCTTTCCCTTTCCAGACCAGCCCCTTTTCCCAGTATTAAGATGAAAGGGAGGAATACATAGGAATATTGATGAAAAAACAGGTCTTTACACATACATGTGGCCGAAATGCTATTTCTTCGTCTTGTGTGAGTTATCCATCAGTTCCATGTAAATATGTGGTGATGCCACTAACTTGGGCTTGCGGCAAAAACGCTTTGCCTCGCCACCAAAAATCTGTCTGAAAGCTACATTTGAATTAATGCACCTTTTTGCGGGTGTGGAGGGGCCAAAAAGAGAGTCTCAAAGAAGAGAGAGAGAGAGAGAGAGAGAGAGAGAAAGAGAGAAAAAAAAAAAAAAAAAAAAAAAACATCATAATTCTCGGGTCATAAGGAAACTTTTGGGAAACATATTGGAGTTATGACGTCACAAAATATAGAAAACTGCGCATTGAAGGGTTATTACATCCCCGTCAATAAAGAAAACGGGGGGAAGTAGAACCTACGCAATGGAGGGGTACTGCGTTTGTTCTCGGGAGAGGGTGGGTTATGAGGTAGGTAGGGTTAACTAAACGCTTCAAAAAAAATGGGTTTTTATTCGATGGTAAAAAGTTCCTCCTCCTCTTGTTCTTTGATCATTAGTTTATTATTTTCTCTTATGTAACTCCAACATCCTTTTTAAAATATTTTCATTTTATGTTGCTTCCTCTCTTATTTTTTTCGTTGGTTATATTTTATTTTTTACTCTATTTTGCGGTCTCCTGCCTGGTCTCTATTTTTGTTCTCCAGGTCCTATTTTTCTTTTTCATTTTTTTTTCTCTCTCTCTCTCTTCTCCTCTCTCTCTCTCCTCTCTCTCTCTCTCTCTCTCTCTCTCTCTCTCTCTCTCTCTCAGCCCGTCAGGGTGGCAAGGTTGGTAGAGACGTGAGTTCGCAATGTGCAGCGCCCTGTGCATTCGGTCAGCGGTTCGAGTCCGCCTAGTTCGTACTGACGTGCGGCGCCCTTTGTATAGTCAATAACCTTGGTAGTTGGTACGGGGAAAGTGTCTAGAAAGGATGAAAAATTTTTTCCCCTCTCTCTCTCCCTCGCTCCTCTCTCCCTCCTCTCTCTCTCTCTCTCCTCTTCCTCTCTTCCTCTCTCTCTCTCTCTCTCTCTCTTCTTCTTTCTCTCTCTCTCTTCTCTCCATCTCCCTCCCCTCTCTTCTCTCTTTTCTCTCTCTCCTCTCTTCTCTCTCTCTCTCTCTCTCTCTCCCTCCCCCTCTCTCTCTCGCTCCCTTCCTCTCTTCCTCTTCCTCTCCCCCCCTCCTCTCTTTCTCTTTCCTCTCTCTTCTTCTCTCTCTCTCTCTCCAGAACGAAGGACAAACAACGGCAAGCCATCAGTGTTTTCTGTTCCCCCCAATTTTGCTATCCCCCATGGATAATCATTGTTCCCTGGTGTTCTTTTTTTTTTTTTTTCATTTTTTTACATCATTGGGAATGGTAAAGGCAAAAAAAAAGAGTAACAAATACACGCGCTGGTGCCAGACCTTATAAAGCAAAACGGAAGAAAATTTTTCCAAAAAAAGGATTTTGGGTAAATTTTATTAGGGGGCGTTTTTCGTTCTGGGGGTCGTTTCGGGGGGGAAGAAGGAAAAATAAAAAACAAAGAAATTTCTGGACTTTATAGGGAAAGGGATAAAAATAACGAAGGTACGGGTTTTGCTTCGTATCAGTAAGAGGGAGAATAGGGGACAAAAAACTAGACGCAACACAGGGGGAGGCCGCGGGGGAAAGGGGAAAGCCAGCATTAAGGCGCTATTAACGGGGACGTTTTGGTCTTTTGAGCAGATTTCGATGAAAATTTGCTGAGTGAAACTTAAATAATACGGTGATGTATTCATTAAAATCTTGCCCAGAAATATAAAAAAGCGGTTGTGGGGTTTGGGGATGAGAAAATTTATCCAAAAAAAAATAAGAAAGAGATTTTCATCCAATAGACATTTTGCAAGTCCCAACTAAAAAGGTTTTTTGGATTTTAAAAGCGCCGCCACTTCAGCACGAACTAGGCGGACTCAAACCCCGCGCCCGAATGCACAGGGACGCGACATTGCGAACCACCTCTCTACCAACCTTGCCACCGACGGGCTCCAAAAAATACTAAATAATACAGGGTTAAGGGGAAATCGAACCCCCTCCTAGAGAATTTGTAAAAAACAGAGTTGACAACAAGATTTTTGGGCGCCATCTGCTGCCAGGGCCTTTCCCTTCACTCTAGACCCCCAGAATTTCCAAGGCATGACCCCCCAGTACATCAGTTTTACTTACAAATGATATACTGATCTTCGGAAATTTTGGTTCTATAAGATATCACATTAAAAAAAGTAAAAAATTAAATAAATGCCCCTTTTGAGACTGAGAATGCCCCCGCCCGTCTCTCTCCTTTTTCTGTATCTTTATATTTTTAAAAAATATTTTAAAAATATTAAAAATAAATAATAATATAAAAATAAATATATATATAAAAATATATAATATAAAAAATAAAATAAAATAAATATATTATAAAATTATAATATATATATTATAATATATATATTTTACGGACGGGCGGCGACCGACCCAGAGAAGAAAGAGAAGAGTGAAAGAGAGAGAGTGAGGAAAGAGGGAGAGAGAGAGGGGAAAAAAAGGGGAGTAGAAGAGGAAGGGGAGGGGAGGAGAGAGAGAGAGGAGAGGAGAAGAGAGGGGAGAGGAGAGAAGGCGAGGAAGGAAGAGAGAGAGAGAGGGAGAGAGAGAGAGAGGAATTACCAAAAAAAATAAAAGTAGAACAAGTTTTTTTTTAAACGTCCTTTTCCCCCAAAATATATATATATATATATATAATATATATATAATTATATAATTAAATAATAAAATTTTATATATATTATTTTTTTTCCCCCCAAAAGTGATAGTAATTCGTCGTTTTTTTTTTTTTCAAGATATTTTTTCTGCTTTTTAAAAGTGTCTTATTCTCTTTTGAACAATTGTTTGATTCGCCGTAGCTTTTCATTTCTGTATCGCGATTTCGGGTCTAAGAACCCTCTTCAGCAGCATGGGGAAGATGTTTTTCCTTTTTAAGCGCTATTTTTTGATGAAGTCTGGCGCCGCGCGCGTAGTGGGCGGCGGGGCCCCCGGATTTTGTTTGGGGTAAATTCCCTTTTTCTCGGGGGGTTTTATTTTTGTTTTTTTCATTGGAAGGGGGGNTCACTTGGAAAATCACCTCTCTACAACCTTGCCACCCGACGGGCCCCCAAAAATACAAATAAACCGGATTATGGGGAAATCGAATGCCCCTCTAGAGTAACTTGAGTAACAGAGTAATAAAACAACAAGTTTTGGGCGCCATTTGCCCCAGGGCCTCCCCGTTCACTTGGGCCCCGAAAAGAAGTTCTAAGGGAAAAACCCCGCAGTACCATGTATACATGTACAAATGATATACTTTATTTTGGGAAAAATTTTTTGTTCTATAAGATGATACAAAACCCCCCAGAAAAAACTTTAAATAAATCCCCTTATGAGACTGAGAATCGCCGCGCCCCCTTCTCTCCTTTTTTGCATATATGTGTATATAAATTATATATATTTATTAAATATAATAATTATTTATATATAAAATTATATATTTTATATATTATATATATAATATATTATAATATTATGACTTTATATTATAATTATATATATATATATAATATATATATTAATAATATATAATATATATATATATACGGACGGGGAGACCGACCGCCCGACCGACCGACCGACGATATGATAAAAAGAGAGAGAGATGAGTGAAAGAGGGAGAGAGAGAGAGTGAAAAAAGAGAGAGAGAGAGAGAGAGGGGAGAGAGAGAGAGAGATGGAGGAGGAGGAGAGAGGGAGAGAGGAGAGAGAGAGAGGGGGGGAGGAGAGAAAGAAGGAGAAAAGGGGAGAGAGAGAGAGAGAGAGAGAATTACCAAATAATATATAAAAAGTAGAAAAAGTTTTTTGAAAGTCTCTTTTTCCCCATATTAATAATATATATATATATATAATTATATTTAATATATATTATTATATATTATATATATAATTATATATATCGTTAAAAGGAGCTAATTTCGTTTATTATCTTTTTCAAGATATTTTCTCTGTCTTAAGAGTGTCTTATTCTCTTTAGTAATCAATTGTATGACTTCGCCGTAGCTTGTCATTGCTGTATCGCGATTTCGGGTCTAAGAACCCTTCTTCAGCAGCATGTGGAAGATGTTTTCTCCTTTTCTTAAGCGCTATTTATTGATGAAGTCTGGCTGCCGCGCGCGCTAGTGGGCGGCGCTGATTGGTAGATAACTTCTTCTTCTCGTTGATTTTTGTCTCCATGAGTGGGCGACGCTTATTGGTTGTTGACTCCTCGCTTTGTTTCTCTGTGAGTAGGCTGCTATTAGCCTTTGTTCTTTTCATGCTTGGTAGAGCTTGTAGGTCGTTTGCCTGTACGTTAAGCTTGGGATTGATGTCTTTTATGTACAGTGCTTCTAGAATTGGAAGTCGCCGCACATCTGCACACATGTCGACCGATTCTGTATTTTCTTCTAAAAATGTTCTTGTGATGATGATGCCATGTTTTTCTAATAGGTGACTTTTTGGGGCTCCGGAAGTTAGGTGGCAAGTAAGACGTCGAGACATCTTCGTTGTCGTCATGCCGATGTAGGATGAGGGGAGTATTTCACAGTTTCCTCTTTTGCAAGTGATCCTATATACGACATGGGACTTTTGGTTTTTCTCCTTCGTCTGGCTTGGGCTGTTACGGAGAAGGAGGTTGCTGATGTTCTTGTTTTTGTAATAAATTTGTAGTTTTATTCTCCTCCCTGGGTCGGCAGGTTTCACATTACGGTTGACGATTTGTGATATTATTCTTTCTTCTTCCTGGTGAGCGGTGGAGAAGAAAGCCCGGTAGAAAATAGTTATGTCCTGGCTCTTTTTTGTGGCGTTAGGGTTCTACCAGTTCTCTATGATTTTCTTAGTCTGACGGTTGATGTCTCGCTGCAGCCGTTGTTGATGAGGACTTGAGTGGGTCGCTCGATTTCTTTGTGCATAAGTTGCCATGTACTACAGTGTGTGAGAGCTCTTCTGATATAAGCACCGATTGTGGACTCTATATATCTTTGCGGGCATTCACTTTCTCCGTTGAGGCAGTGTCCGGGGTTCGTTGGCTTCACGTAGACATTTGTGATGAATGATTCTTCTTTCTGCGTAAGAAACGCACGTCGTTTCGGACGTCCAAGAACGGCATTGATTTGTCTGAGCTTCTTTCTATGGTGAAGGTGAGGCCTGAAATATCTTGTAGGCAGAGCTTCAGCTGTTCTGCTTCGTAGTGACTTTTCGTTTTGATAAAGATGTCATCGATGTAGCGGCAAAATATGTCTGGCTATCTTATTTTCTTGAATATTTCTTCTTTTCTTCTTCTAAGCAGCCCATGAAGAAGTTTGCCAGCAATACTCCTAAGGGAGAGCCCATAGCGACGCCGTCTATCTGCCGATATTTTCTTCCTCGGGGAGAGGTAAAAGGTGCTTCTTTATTGCAGCATTCGTGGAGTCCACGTAGTACAGGTTCCGGGACGTCAAGCGAGGGGATGGAGTCATTGTTATACACCTGGTCGATGATATAGTTGATTGTACGGTCAACTGGTACGTTGGTGAAGAGGGACTCGACATCAAGCGAAGCGATTGCACCTCTGGCGTTTTTGGGTCTTGAGTATGTGAGAAACCTGATGCTGATTTAAGGCTGTAGGCATTGGGTGTGTATGGAGTCAAAATAGCACACAGCTTCTTTGCGAGGTGGTACGGGCGGCGTCGGTATTTGGGATATTATAGGACGAAGTTATTGCCGGCTTGTGTGTCTTGATATTGCCGTAGCAGTAAACCCATGCCGTATTCACCAGAGAGCTTTCCAAATTTGATTGGTGGTGCTGGCAGAATTGTTCTTAGTTATCAATTTGTTGATTTTTAACTTGAGTGCTTCCGGGGGTCTTTATTGATCTTGTGAAAATTCGTAGTGTCGCTGAGGATATCGTCGATCTTGTTGAGGTATTCGAAGGTGTTTATGAGAACGTATGTAGCAGCTTTGTCCGCTCTCCTGATGGTGATGTCTGGGTCTGATTTTAGCTGTTTCACGGCGTCAATGTGTTTTCGTTCGACGATACTGCTTCTGTGGTTTCCTCTTGTTTTGGAAGCTTCTGCGATGACTTCTTGCTTGAAGGCAGGATCGATGGTGACGTCTCCCTTTTTCTCCAGTTTCTCAGCATCATCGATGAGTACTTCGCATTCGAATCGTTTTTGGAATTTCTTGGGTTTTGACATTATGTGGCAGTTGAGACCCATAGTAAGTAGTTCTTCTTGGTCTGGAGTAAGTACCTTGTTAGTTAGGCTGATGTAGCCTTTGGTGGGACGATGGTACTTAAGGTGGCCACCATTAAGCTTAATCAGCTTCTTTTTGTTGCCTCTGCTTATGGAGCTTTTGTGCTGGTTTGTCATTTCTTTAAAAAATTTGTCAGTACTCTCTTTTAAGGCGGCATCGATGTCAATATTGTCCCATTTATCTTCCAGCTCACGGTATACAGGCCGGAGTTCTTGGATCTTTGTATTCAGCTCTCCAATTCTCTTCTTCATGATGTCTTTCTTTTTCTTTGCGGGGGCTCTTTCGGCGTTTCTGTTGTTATTAAATGCCCATCACTAGGGATATTTAGGTATTTACGGGAGGATATTTTCTCTGGGACAGATTCTTTAAAAAGTGTAGCTAGTTCAGCGTTTTTTATCTTTTTCAAGATTTTTTCTGTTTTAATCAACAATCAATCATTGGGGGGATAGCCCGGGGGGGCGCGCCCCGCCCACCCTACGACGCCCCCTCCGGGGGTACCACGCGCGAGTTCCATGAAACTCCTTTCCCCTACCAAGCAGCCCCGACAAAAAAATCAATTTCCCCCGCCACGGGAGCCTGTGGGGCCCCTTGACCTCCTCCAGCCGGATTGCTCTTACAAAGACCCGAGGGAAGGAGGTTTCAGGGTAGCGTGCACATGCCCATTAGCCCCAAGTTTGGGGCGACGGATATGAGGAATAGGGGTCGATTAGTTCAGGTGCAATCGCTGATTTGACACGTAATCATGCCAGCATACCCCCCTGATTTGCGAAAAAACACTATTTCCAAAAAACATTTATTTTGTATCTTTAAATCACTATTAGGTCCAGTCTAAACCATAGAGTAAGACAGGGACCAACGACTTGAAGATCCGGATCTTTTTCCTTTGCACAGGTACGACAACGCCAAAAACTCCCGCGAGGAGCCATAACACCGTGGGCTAGCCAATCCGCCGTAAAACCTTCTGACGTGAACCCCCGTCATTTTGGATTGCGCTACCAAGGAGTAAAATTTCCAAGATCTCAATGTCCTGCCCCACGCATGAACAGACTTATGCTTATTGTAATCTCCCAACACCGGACCTGGTCTTGAGAGGAGACCTCAAGTCCCCAAAGGCTTTGCCTCCTCGTGCAGGCCTCGAGAGCATCACCAGGACCCCCAGCGACTCAGCAAAAAATTATGATACGGCAAAAAACGATCAGGATTTGGGTTGCCGACGGATCTCCACAACACTTTGACCTACAACCTTGTCCAATACCCAGCCCATAAAACGTTTGAAAAGTGGGGGGGAAAGAGCCCCCTTTGCCTCACTCCGTATTCACGGAAAAAAAGTGGAAACCTCCCCCACATTTACAGCACTTTTAAGCTTGTCTTAAGAGTGTCTTATTTCTTTTTAATCAAGTATGACTTCGCCGAGTTTGTATTGCAGTACGCGATTTCGGTCTAAGAACCTTTTCAGCAGTTTTTTTGGAAGATGTTTTCCCCTCAGTGTAGAGGTGAGCATATATATTTGTGGCGTGAAGCGTTTTATTGATGAAGTCTGGCTGCCGCGCGCGCTAGCGGGGGGCGTGTTTGGGAGAAAACTTTTTCCGTAGATTTTTGGGTTCCGTGAGGGGCGAGTTATGGTTGTTGACTCCTCGTTTTGTTTCATGTGAGTAGGCTGCGATTACCCTTTGTTTTTTCATGCTTGGGGTAGAGCTGTGGTCTTTTGCCTGACGTTAAGCTGGGATGATGTTTTTTATTTTACAGGCTCTAGAATTGGAAGTCCCCCCCGCAACACCTCCAAGCGACCAATCTGTATTTTTTCTAAAATTTTTTGTGATGATGATGCCATTTTTTTCTAAAGGGACTTTTTGGGGCCCCGGGAAGTTGGGTGGCAAGTAAGACGTCGAGAAGCTTGTTTTCGTCATCCGATGTGGATGGGGGGGGGACTTTTACCGTTTCTCTTTTGCAAGTGATCCTATAACGACATGGGATTTTGGTTTTTTTTCCCTTTTCGGGTTAGGCTGTTACGGAGAAGGAGGTTGTATGTTTATTCTCGTGGGCATTCGCTTTTTCCGTTGAGGAGTGCCGGTGTTCGTTTTGGGGAACACCGGACACGCCTCAAGGAGAAAGGAAGCCCAGGATATAAAAACTTCACAAACGGGTTAATCAGAAGAGCTCCCACCTGCAGACATGGCAACTTAGCACAAAAAAATCGAGCACCATCAAGTCTCTCAACAACGGGGTTCAGCGAGAGAGACATCAACCTTCAGACTAAGAAAAAACTTGGAGAACTGGTAAATTAAAACCCAAAAAAGAGTCAAGACAAACTATCTTCTACCGGGGTTTCTTCCACCGCCCCCACCAGGAAGAAGAAAGAATAATCACAAACGACCACCGTAAGTGAAAAAGCGACCAAGAGAGGAGAATAAAAAATACAAATTACTACAAAAACAAGAACACCCGCAACCTCCTTCTCCGTAACAGCCCAAACCCGAGAAGGAGACAAAAAAAAAAGACCATTCGTATAAGGACACATGCAAAAGGGGGGAAAGTGAAGTCCTCCCCCATCCTACACGGCATGACGAAACGAAGCTGTCCCGACTCTTACTTGCCACCTAATTCCGGGCCCCCAAAAAATCACCCCTTAGAACAAAATGGATATATAACAAGAAAATTTTAGAAGAAAAAAACAGAATTGGTGACATGTGGCAGATGTGCGCGATTCCCATCCAAAAAAGCAGTAATAAAAGAGATCAATCCCAAGCTAACGTACAGGGAAACGACCACAAGCTCTATCCACATGAAAAGAACAAAAGCAAATAAAAGCTTTTCTACAGAAAAACCCAAGCGAAGACCAAAAAACCAATCAGGGCTCCCACTCAAGAAGACGAGAAGAAAAAAGCTATCTACCAATCAACGAATCGGTAATGGGCGCGTGGCAGGCAGACGGCTTAAATGCGTTCATGATCTTAATCACGCTTTCCCCAACTCTGAGGCGAAAAAAACTTCCCTATGCTGCTGAAGAAGGGTTTTTAGACCCGAAATCGCGAACAGCAAACATGACAAGCTACGGCGAAGTATATAAAGGGTTTCAAAAGAGAATAAGACACTTTAAGACAAAAAAAAAAAAAAAATATCTTTAAGAAAATAATAAAAGCTGAACAGTAGATTTTTAAAGTATAAATTTTAAATAAATATATAATATATATATAATAATATATATATATTATATTATAATATTATATATATATTATATTATGTATATATAAATATAAAATTATATATAACATATATATATATAACTTATAATATTATATATATATATTAATTATATTATATAAATATATATATATATATATATATATTATTATAATATATTATTATTATATAATATATTTGGGTGGGGGAGAAAAATTTTAAATTGTTGTTTTCTTTTTGCTTATAGAAAATTTCCAAACACTTCGATAGATGGGAGGCAGGAGAAATATCAAGGATTTCTTCATATTTTAAAGGGGCGCACAGGAAAGGTTTCAGCAACCGAGTGCTCTTCAGGCCTCCCAACTTCTTTCAACGAGCTAAACAGCACCAGACAAACGCCTCACCTCCCCCTTTCCCGGTTCATTCACCTGTAGTACGACAGCTGGTCCGACTACTTTGCATACAGAATCAAAAACCCGGGGGGAAAATTTGAAAAAAAAAAAAAATTGTGGGTTAGTTTTTTTGAGCTTATTTGACAAAAAATTGGCAGCTGTTTCCCAAATTGAGTCAGTTTTTTCTAGCACGTAAGTTTTTTCCCACAGTTACCCTCCAGTAAAGCAAAACCCCACTTGTGAGCTGTAGTAAAACTTGCCAGTGTTTACGTTTTGACTCACGAGAGCTAGGGAATTTGTTTGTGCATTTACAATTGAGACTGCGGGAGAGGGTGGCAGCCCCCAATAGTCAGTAATCAAATCTGCAAACAGAAAGCTAGGATGAAAGGAAAATTAGGAGGTTTTGTTTGGCTTTTCTTTAAACCCTTGTAAAACATACCATTTAATTTCTTTTTCTTTTTTATGCTTTTTTTTTTTTTTTCTTCAAGTTGAAAACTATTCCAGCTTAGTGTTTTTTTTACATAGGTATATTTCTTTTTTTTCAGATCTGTCTGCTTGCACGTTCGTGTAAATGCCTAAAAAACCCGACTCCTTCTTATATATGGGTATTTTTCACCTTTCCAAGTCAGGGGCAAGCATCAGGTATTTGTCAAACAAGCATATTTCGAAATTTTTAAAGTAAAAACTGGGACAAGACAAGCTAGGGCCCCCTCAAAAGGTGCAGCAGTTGTCGAGAGATTACGGATGTGGCCCAAAAGGAAACAGTAAAAAATTTGGCTTTGGGTATCCCCAGGGTTTGGCGAGAGAAAAAAGATCTTTCCCAAGACTTTTACTTTGTTTAGTGAAAACATCAGGATTTAAAAAAAAAAATAAAAGTAAAATAGAATACCCAAATTTTACCGTCAGCTAAAGACCAATCCTCATTCCCTAAAATTCCAGTGTCAGTTTCGAACAACTCCCTCTTCTAGAGATTGAGTGATGTTGAAGAACGCGTGACAGCAATGTGCAGATTTTGACATTCACGAGGAGTCAGTTGTAGGGGATTGATCAGCACGATTTGAATGATTTAGCACGTGATTTGGGCCTACCCAAAAAAATTTCAGAAATTAGCATCAAGAGGACGAGAAAAACATACTTGAACAAGGAGTAAAGGTATCATATTTCGAACCAGAGAAAGTACTTTTTCCCCAGTACTTTCAAAGGGCCCCGCGGTTTTTTTGTTTTCCCAAAAAACCTGGTTTAGAAGGAATTGGGGCTTTCAATTTACAACCCAAAAGAATGGCGATTTTTTTTGAAAGCTCAAGGGAGTTGAATGTGCCTTCTACAAATGGAATTTGTTTGGCGCATCCTATGGGCATTCGGTCGTCTTCGTGAAGAATATGGAGATGTAAAGAGAGTCATGAGTTATTGCAAAGACAAACCAATTGGATACTGGTTGACCTTAAAATGGTGTCCCTTTCCCTTTTTGGTCAAAAACGTGGATACAAAAGTATCCCTGCTTTTTGTATGTGGGGTAGCAGAGCTGAGAGAAGCATTTGGGGTTTAGAGAATTGGCCCCCGAGATCTGATTTAAACCGGGGGAACCCAACATTTTCAAAGCCACTTTTTGAAGGAAGAAAAAATTTCCCACCTCTGCACATAAAAATAGGGGCTATGAAACAATTTTTTAAAAGCATTGTCAATGTGGCGATGTTTGAAGACATCATCTTGGCCTTTCCCGGATGTCAATTTAAAAAATCAAGGCCCGTGTGTTTTTGGTCCACAAATTCGACAGCTCATCAAAAATGAACATTTTAACGGTACTATGTCAGACCTTTAAAAAAATGCTTGGTTATTCAAAAACGTCGTCAAGAACTTTTTTGGAAATAACGTGCAAGAATTAACAGAAATTGTTTAGAAACAGGAGAGCTACAAAGCGCTTGGGGTTTCAACATGAGTATTAAAAACATTTTTTTCATAGCCATTTGCCAACTTTCCGGAAAATCTTTTTGTGCAGCGACGAGCAAGGTGAACGATTCACCAAGATTTAAAGGTTTTGGAAAAAAAGTTACCAGGGAGATGGGGTGTGATATGATGGGGACTATTGTTTGGAGCATCAAACGCGATAGTCCTTTAATTAAAAACCCCAGACAAAGCTAAAAGTAAATTTTTACCTTAACCTGCACACAATTTAGCCTATCCCTTTTTAAAAACATGATAAAGTTAAAAAAACATTCTATTTATGCCCATTTCTTTTATTTTTCAGTTGTTAACATTTTCAACTTTTTTTAAAAAAAAGCACTGATACTGTTATGACAGTATTTTATATTTTTTTAAGAAAACGAAAAACCCCCAGTTCAAAAAATTTACGTGATAGAGAAAAACTGAATCAGTTTGGATTCGCACCCAACAATTTCTTTAAAAAACAAGGCAGACCTAAATCAACAAAAATTTTCCCCAGGATATTACCCCAAAACCCCCACTTTATGCATTCCTCTAAACATGGATAGAGTGTTGAGGCTATGGGCGAAAACTTATTTTTGCCAAAAAAATCCTCAGTATATCCCCTGAAAATGTAAAACCCTTTTATTTCCTTTTTGTCTGGTCGTTTGGGGATTTTTAAAGGGGGGTATTGTGCAAAAAATTTCTAAAACGCATGAAATTTGGCACCCCTTTTAGCTTTGTCACCCGCTGAATTCAAATTGCCGGGGGCCAAAACCAAATTTTAAAAGGTTCGCCATATTTTAAAATTCAAAATGGCCGCCACTCAAAAAATGGGTTTTCCTTTAAAAACCCCAACCAAAAAGTCACATAAATTAAAATTTTTAAAAGCATTTTTCGGGGTTTTTGGGGACCTCACTGATTCTAAATCTGATGCCTATTGACGTAACATTGACAGGGACCCGCCAAAAGGGAAAATCCAAATATGGCCCCCGGGAGGGGGAATATTAATAAATTTTTTGCAAAACTGTCGGGGCCTTTGGTTTTTGGAGTCCCTTTTAGGAATATACTGTTTAACGAGGATTTTAAAAACACTGGAACTGTTTTACTTTTAAAATAATTGGGAATAAGGGCAGCCAAAAACGGGGTAATAATTTTTTCCTTTTGGGACAAGAAGTTAGAAATTTTGCTATTTTTTTGCATTTCGATACGCACAAAAACCCGCAGGGGGAAAATTTTTTATATAAGTTCCCATACTTATTGTTAATGTACGGTAAAAAAGGTCATACAAAAATAGGTAAAGGAAATGTCCTAAATATGTACACTGCACTTTTTAAACCCCTTAGATATAGTTAGGATTATGCAAATTAAAGACAAAACATTATCCAAAAAAAAAGGGCAGTAAAATCAATCAATCAAAAAAATGTATCAATTATACACGTGCTGGAATGGGGTCAAAATGTTTCTTTGAATCCTCATTTTTAAACAAATCCACCTTCGATTTGCAAAAACCTGTCCCAACAAACCCGGCCAGCTCTGCGCACTTGCAGCCCCCCTGTCCCATGACTTCGCACACCACACTGCAAAAGGATGGAAACGGGCCCTTTGCGGCTGTCCCAAAGGTTGTCCAGAAGGGAAACCACCCCCCAGGGGTTTGTCCTTGTGCCCCCCCCGGGCCCATGGAAGTCAGGGATGCCCGGGTTTGGACGGGAGGGTTGCCTAAATTCCAGAAGAAGTGGCCGCAGCATTCCCTTTTGCGGATTGGGGTTGGGATACAGAGCAGCTTGTTTGGGTGGTTTAAAAGGGCCCTTTCTAGTGTTTTCTTCCCACTTGTGAAAGTCGAAGCCTAGCCCCCATTGCCCTTTTTCCAGACCCACCCCTTGCTTTTAAAAGACTAAAACCCAAAAGCGCTCTAGAGACACATGGTGGGACGGTGGGTGACCCTTTTGGGGGTTTCACTGGTGGGGGCCCAACAAGGGTGTCCGTCAGCCCTGGTGGCTCTGCCAGGCTGACCAGGTTTGACTTCTTCCCAAACCCAGGAATTTGTGACACATTTGTCACGGGCCTGTAAACCGCGGGGAAATATGGCGGGTGCGAGGCACCGTGTTTGGTCCAAGGGGGCAGGGGAAAATGGGGATAGGAATGTCACGCATCTTTTTCCCCAACCCCCGAAAACAGACCCAAAAAAGGGGGACAGCCAAGTGATGAAAAAAAGGGTGAAGGGCCAGGAGGGACCACATCACTGTGGGCTGTGCGCACCAAGGCAACCTGGTTGAAATGGAAAAACTGTTTTTTGGGGGGGGCCATTTTTTAATTTTCGGGAATTTTGGCGACCCCCATTTTAAAATTGGGTTTGGGTCCCGGATATTTTTAAATTTCCCTGTCCAAAAAAAATTTCAAGTGGGCCAAATTTTGTGCCTTTTAGACAAATTTGAAAAATCCCCCAAAAGACCCCGACTATTTTCGATAAACCCCTTTTTGACCATGTTTAAGACTTAATTGTAGCTGGTTTTTGGAGGGAAAAAATGGAAATAAGATAGCCCGACACCTTGACCCCACGTCCTGGATTAAAGGGAAGTTCCCAGACGGCCACCAGAGGGAAAATCCCCCTCAGGTTCTAGAGTATTGGCAGGGCCTTGGGGAATCTGCTGGCAGTGACATAGGACGGGTTTAAACCCGTGAGGTTTTACTGGATAGTCCGCCTTTGTTTTCCCTTCGCAACCGGGAAAAAGTAATATGTCGGCAAAACTTTAGCCCGTTATCAAATTTGCGTTCAAGGGCCAAAAGGAGTTTTTTTTAAGAAACGGAAACCAGAGGCACAAAGCCCGTTTGTACTTTCTGCAAGCAAAGCATCACGGACAAGCTGGCACGGGGCGCGGCTTTTATCAAGCACACGTAACAGACCGATCGCCGGTTTGGGTTTACATTTTTTTTTATTTTTGCATTTTATCCCCAAGACATGGGGATAATTTAATTAGGTCTGTTATATTTAAAGGTACATGTATGAGAAAAAAAAAAATTTTTAAAAACCCCTTCCCTTTAAAAAAGGGGCAGGACAATTTCAATTTAGATTTACGCCAGACAGACCAAAAACATTAAAATAAAAATTTATATTTATAAAAAATATTTTTATATGCCTGTTCTTGGTCTTGGTCTGTTTCGGAGGGTCTGGTCTTGGTCTTGGTCTTGGTCTCGGAGGGTCTTGGTCTTGGCTCGGAGGGCTGGTCTTGATCTCGGAAGGTCTGGTCTTGGTCTTGGTCTTGATCTCGAAGGGTCTGGTCTTGGTCTTGGTCTGGTCTCGGAGGGTCTGGTCTTGACTACAAACACTGCGTAGAACCCTCCGGAGGTTTATCTCAGGAATTATTCGACGGGCAGGCGCCGCCTCTGCACCGCCCCGGCCACCCCTACAAGAAATAAAAAGGCTAGGTGGCCCTGCCACTTCATTTAGAGTGCGGAATTCCTGAGTTCTTTGCCCGCACTCATCATAAACTGAAGACCCCCATTGCATGGGTCTGTATGGTCTGACAAAACCGGGTGGGGGTGCGGTTACCTCGCCTGCGGCTGTTGCCTCACCCCCGTCCTCTACTTATGATTGTAGTCGTGCCTATGACATGTTTTTATTACGGGAACGGGATGCGAGCCCCTTCCCAACCAATCTATGTCAGGGATTGGCCTTACTGCTCGCCGCGGCCAGGGATGCAGAACCCCCTGTAGGGATTAACCCCAGGCTGCCCACTATTTCACCCATAGCTGAGGCTGGATGGCCATTGACTCAATAGTGAGATAATCTGCCTTAAGGATGATCTTATTTTAGTCCATCTGGGTGTCCAGCACACCCTCCTCACCGGTAGATCCAGTCGGGAGCCGGTTTAATCGCCGACGATCCGACCGTGCGGCTGGTTGTACTGGGTTACCACGGTACCAGTAGCAGGGGACAACCCTAACCAGACAGACCCTTGCTAGGCTACGAACAAAGAATAACAGATTACCAGGGACTGTTGGCAGGTATCAATCAAAATAGTATTCGGAAGAAAGGTTTTGTAGTAATATAACACTTGGGCCATTGGGGATAATATCATGTTATTCTTGAGTGCAGTAACCAAAATATATCACGAGCTAGAAAAACTCATTTACCTGAGTTTTCTGGAACATACCTACCTAATAATAAGTTTATTATGGTTGATGCAAAGCAAAAGTGCTGTATTACTGTACCAGCTAGTATCAATTTTCAATATCATATTAAAAATTTACAGATGATCCAGAGGAACAAAGATGTACACAGAACTTATATGTATTTTAGTATGGGATAGAATGGAGCTGTGCTCCATACTTATGTAACAAAAGTCAGAGCAATAAATAATTTTCAGTTTGTTTCAGTTTTTTAGTTTCCTACACACACACACACACACACACACACACACACACACACACACACACATGGGTACTCCGTAGTGTAGTGGTTAGCACGCTCGGTTCACAACCGAGAAGTCCCGGGTTCAATCCCCGGGCGGAGCGGAAACATGGGCTGTTTCCTTAAAAACCCCAGCCCCTGTCCACCCAGCAGTGAATGGGTACCGGGTGTCAGCCGGGGGTTTGTGACCCGCCTCCCTGGGTGGTGGCTTCGGCCAACACTAACCACTAAGGATGAATGATAAAAATGTTGATATGGAGACGGGGCCACACGAGCATTGCTCTGGCCCTGTAAAATACAACTAGATGAATACACACACACATACATACACTCCGTACTTTGTACCCATACTTAGGTATTCAGTAGTGTAGTGGTTACCACGCTCGACTCACAACCGAGAAATCCCCGGCTCGATCCCCAGGCGGAGCAGAGAAAGATGGACGGTCTCCTTAAAACCCAAGTCCCGTCCACCAGCAGTTAATGGGTACCGGGTGTTAGCCGGGGGTTGCGTCCCGCCTGCATATTCCCGTTTCTGGAACAGTATGTCGCGATTACTCTTGAACACGTCATGTTAGGTTACATTAGGCTACGGTTAGGTTAGGGCAAGCTTCCTTCTAGTAACTTTGTGTGGAAATCACAATGAGGGTATTTTTGAGAAAATCCTATGATTCGTTTCGGAGCTACAGCCAAGCGTCTTGCGTCAAGCGTCACTGGGAAACCACATACTGGCATAGAGTTGGGGAATATGCGTCCCGCCTCCCAGGGTGGTTGCCTGGCACCTGCCGCGGCGGAGAGCTAATAGGGTGCAAAGTGCAAACCCATGATCCCAAAACCTGCTTTCAGCCAAAAAGCAATATGTAATGAAACAAAATTATGAAACCCAATAAATGAAAATTGTAGATATGGAGACGGGGCCATACGAGTGTAGCTCAGGCCCTGTACAATAAAACTAGGTAAATATAACTTGGTAAATAATTCACACACACACACACAAACATACACACACACACACACACACGCACAAACACACACACACACACACACACAACACACTTACACACACACACACACACCACACACACACACACACACACACACACACACACCACACACACACACACACACCACACACACACACCACACACATCACACACACACACACACACACATACACACATTCATTTATAATGCTTCACCTCGCTCTCAATTTAGTACAGATTTTCATTACTGGATACGTAGAGAAGAGAGAGAGAAGAGAGATGAGAGAGAGAGAGAGAGAGAGGAGACGAAGAGAGAGAGAGAGAGAGACGAGAGAGGAGAGAGAGAGAGAGAGAGAGAGAGAGAGAGTTGAACTTATTCTTTAAAGAAACACTTAGCATTCAGCCTCTAAGTAATACAATTCTCAACCTTTTTACTCTCCTTCCTTTTTCTTCTTCCCTTCGATGTCAATTTATCATGCAGTTATGAGCGTTGCCGAGGGAAAAAACACAATAACCGTGCACGCATTGTACTCTTTTATGCTCATGTTCAGAAGTATAAATGAAAATACGTTACCGTAACAAGTATGAGAGAGAGAGAGAGAGAGAGAGAGAGAGAGAGGAGAGAGAGAGAGAGGAGAGAGAGAGAGAGATGAGAGAGAGAGAGAGAGAGGAGAGAGGAAGAGAGGAAAGAGGAAAAATGAGGAAAGAGGATTATGATCAAAGAAAAGG
>JACEEZ010006048.1:79480-133749 GCA_016584305.1 Chionoecetes opilio | reverse complement strand
GACTCTTGTAAAGCAATTTGGAAGATTGCTGCATGGTCCCACAATTCCAGGTGTAACCGGGATTTTTTTTTCGCTCTCCCTTTACTTTTCTGTCTTTCTTTCAATCGTTTTTTCTAGGGATGTATGGACTTGGGAAAGGACAAACAAACGATTTTGTGAATTATTCAAGTCAAACAAAATATTCTTGTAATTCCTTCCTGCTAGTTTTTTATTTCCTCTTCTTTCCTTTTGTTATACACTCCTCCTCTTCCTTCTCCATCTTCTCTTCTAACCCGTTTTCATCTTTCTCTACCTACTTCATCCTCCTGCTCCTCTTTCAATTCTTTACTCTTCTCCTTCCTCTTTTTCTCTTTTAACTATTCTTCACTGTCTCTTCCTACTTCTTCAAATTCAAATTCAAATCAAATTCAAATAGGTTTATTGGCCATAAATAACATTTAAGTTTATATTATACAATATGAATTGCTTGGCTGGACCCACTAAATGTAAACATATTGGGCAGGCCCCAAAAGTGAATATTCACATGGTTGCCCTACAATAAATATATTGAAAGAATATAACTATTTAATAAAGTCAAAGTATTTTTATTATATGATAAAATAAATATGCGTATTAGTTGCATAACACCTAACATCGCGCACCAGGTACCTCACATAGCCAGACACCACGGAGAACCAAACACCACGGATAACCAAACACCACGGATAACCAACACCACACATAACCAACCCACACATAACCAACACACAAATAACCAACCCCACACACAACCAACACCACACACAACCAACACCACCACAACCAACACCACACATAACCAACACCACACTAACCAACACCACACACAACCAACACCACACACAACCAACACCACACATAACCAACACCACACAATAATATTGGGGGTGATGGGTAATGGGTGAGTGAATGGGTGTGTGGTGATTGGTAATGTGGTGAGTGAATGGGTGGGGGGTGATGGGTAATGGGTGAGTGAATGGGGGGGGGGGGTGATGGGTAATGGGTGAGTGAATGGGGTGGGGGTGATGTGTATGGGTTGGCGTTAATACATACATGTCTACATCCATGATTTCAGGAAAGTTAGAAGGGGCTATCTAGAGGGTCTGTGTTTGGTGGGCCTTAGGCCCACCAAACACAGGTGGTGGTCCGAAGGCCCACCAATAGCCCTCCGCAGGAGCTAGCCAAAAAGTCCGGCCGGAGGGCGGCTTTGCGGCTAGTTTTAAATAAATCTTTACATCAAATGTCATTTTGAGATATTTTTATTCCAAATAGAGAGTCTACAGATAACACAACATTGGTGTATTTGCATGCAATCAGCGTCCATTTTATTCAGCCATATGCATACAGTACACGTGCCCAGTTGTACCAGTGCAAGCTTACGGAGTCCCCATTCACCAGAGGGCGTTACTCAGTTTCACAATGGCGGCTATGGACTAAACCGGCTGGCCCCAGGAGAAGCAGATATAAATGGCCGGTTTTGACCACTTAGCGACCAGGTATTGATCTGAAATTTTGCCAAGGGCATGTTGAGATACCCTGCATACCCCCACCACCTTCAGAATCAACATTAACCTTGTTTGAGCCCTGGTTTTAGGGTCGGTTACGGTCGGTTAGTGTACAATTCGGTCGGTTTCGATGAAAAGGACCACCCAGAATATCAAACGCTTGATCTTTGCACTCATCTCCGTGTCTTCCTTGCCAGCCATTACTAAGCTGAGGAAACGGATGAGGTCTGGCGGTAGAAGCTCTTCAGGACTGAGCTCCGTGTCGTCAGCTGTGAGCGGCCATGGTAGATCCTTGGACTCCGTGAAAACCCGTAGAATATTATGACGAAACAAGGGAAGCGACGTCATGGTACTTATCGGTGCTTCCCTACAGTGTAGGCTTGTGCAGGAACATTAGATACAGTGATACTGGAGCTGTGAACTAGCCAGAATGCGATTGCACCACCGTTGTCATGATCGACCTTCGTGAAGGGGACATTGTCTTTGATTGGGTCACTCTGCAGGCGTTTCAGTAGTTTCTCGGAACGATAGTTTGAGTTTCTCGTACCCATTCTGTTTCAGTTCTTCAACATAGATCAGGCGCATGAAGATAACCGTAGGACCTCATTTTGCTGGATGATATGAGTCTGAATGTGCTCAAGTACAGAGAGGAGTGCTATTTCGTGGGCGGATGATACACGAGCATGCGCAGTATGTTTCCTTTGGCTCTGCGAATCCCACGCTCGTAGTTAGCATATGCTGTGGTGAAGGATTTGTGGCATGACGATGGTGTTTTGCTTCGACAGCAAAGAGATCCTGTGTCTTTTACTCGTCGATGAGGCGAACCAGACTTATCATTTCAGCCCGTGATTCGATGTGTTCCCACCCACTTGCTCTGTTCTTCCATGATGGAAAGGCTACAGCTCGCTCCCGTTTGCGGATCACCAGCTTTTGATCTCTATTTTTTCACAGAAATTGCATTCTGGTGAGAATATTGGTCCTGTGGAACTTGTTGAGGACAACTTACGAGGGAGTGATACCATGGTGAGCCTTCTCGTCTTCCTCGTCTTCTTTGTCATTATCTGGCAGACGATCGAGGTTGGCAAGGAATAGCTGATAACACTGTCTGTTGATATCCACACACTGTTCAGGTCATCGGGAGACTTGTTGGGATCTGATCACACACGGTTTGCATTCGATATGGTGAATCGTGTGATAGACGAAGTCGGTTTCGGGATCTGATGAAGGTGCCGCAGTTTGTAATCTGCTGTTGCTTTGACTTCAATGAGGGGTGTAAAACGACCATGATCAGCCATGGAGAGCACATGAATGATGCATGTAGAATGGTTGGAGAGAGTTTAGGAACTGTATCATCTCCACTCCGGTCAGGTTTGCTCTTAGGCATGATTACTACTAGTATTGTCTACTACCACCACTACTAAAGTCTACCTCAACTGTTTATCTGCAAAGAAAAGTTACTATTAATACCAAGACTACGATATGAACATGCATGTACGTATGTATGTAAAGAGTGTTCTACAACTGGGTGCAGATCTCATCTCCGGTCAGGTTTGTGCTGGGTATGATCAACGTCTACCACCACCATGTTAATTTCTACCACCACTGTTTTATCTTGGACAACAAATTCACAAAGAATATTAAAACAAAATAATAAAACATTAAAATAACCATTGAAGTTAAAATAAAATATTCACAGAACAAGTTTGCCCTCTAAACTTTTCAGCGTTATCCCCTGAAAATACATTTATAATCACACTGTATATTTATTTTATTTTACAATATTTCCATGCTAGGATGCCAATGACACAAGTACTCACATCAAAAATGGTTCTAACGTGACCTCTGACCCTTATAACCTGAGTCTAGACACCTTATTTGTTCAGTTATCAGTATTATTGACGGAGATATTGCTAAAAATAGATTTTTCGGTAATGGCGGCACTAATCTGCCTAAAAATCATACGTGGGACTTCCGGATGCCCTGTTAACAAGGCTAATCATTTTCTACACATATTTTTCTACCCAGAAACACCAATTAAAAGTATATTTCCGGTGGGTGTACGATAACCCCCTTTTCCGATTAGACTAATATATATATATATATATATATATATTATATATATATATATATATATATATATAGTTCTAATCCAGTAATTTTTATCACTGTGACGAGGTTGTGTGTACTCATTATTATAACATCTCGCCCTATCTTAGCTTTCATCGTTTTGACCTTGCTTCTCTCGCTCTGCTGAAGCTTCTCTCGCTCTGCTGAAGCTTTTCTCGCTCTATCATAGGCTTCCTTCCGCCCACCGTCCCCCTCCCTTGATGTATATATATGTATATATATACATATATAATATATATATATATATATATATATATATATATATACTATATATATATATATATATATATATATATATATATATATATATATATATTATATATATATAATATAATTTAATACATGTTATCTCTCTCTCTCTCTCTCTCTATATATATATATATATATATATATATATATATATATATATATATATATATATATAATATATATATATATATATATATATATATATATTATATATATATATATATATTATATATGCGACTAATATATATATATATATATAATATATATTATATATATATAATATATAATATATATATATATATATAATATACGAAAGTGTGTCTGTCCTGTCTGTCTGTCTGTCTGTGTGTGTGTGTGTATAGGTTCCGCCCCCATGGCGCAAATATATAATATATAATATATATATATATATATATATATATTATATCTATATATATATATATATATATATACTATATATATATATATGTATATGATTATGTATGTATGTATGTATTTATGTAATATATATATATATTATAGTAATATATATATATATATATATATATATATATATATATATATATTATATGATATTATATATATTATATATATATATATATATATATTATATATAATATATATATAATATAATATATATATATATATATCATATATATCATATATATTATATATAATATATATATATATTATATATATTATATATATAATCTATCATATAATATATATATAGATATATATATATAATCTTATACTATATCATATATATATATATATATATAGTATATATATTATAGCGACTATATATCTATATTCTTATCTTATTTATATATACATATATATATATTATAGTATATTATATATCAAAATATAATAATATTAATATTAAGGAAGTGATAACCCATTATAGTCTGATCGATCACTGTATTTTCTGTTTTCTTGTTTTTTGATAGCAGTATTACGAGAATTGCTATGGTTCGAGAATTAAACCTCATTATATGGTCATTATAATTTGATGGTAATTTATGGTTGAATTGGGGTGAATGGTATAAGCCCACTTATGAATGATCCGATCACTATTTTTTTTTTTTTTTTTTTTAGCAGCCTATTAGCGAGAATTGTGAAAAAAAGTGGGTTGCGAGAATTGAGGAAACCTTGATGTAGGGTGATGGGTAATGGGTGAGTGTATGGGTGGGGTGATGGTAATGGGTGTGGGGTGATGGGTAATGGGTGTGGGGTGATGGGTGAGTGAATGGGTGGGGGTGATGGGTTTGGGGTGATGGGTGATGGGTGAGGGAATAGGTGGGGGTGATGGGTAATGGGTGAGTGAATGGGTGGGTGTGATGGGTAATGGGTGGGGGCAGATGGTAATGGGTGAGTGAATGGGTGGGGGGAATACATATCTCTTCTATCTATCTTCTATCTTCTTCTATCTTCTATAATAATATAAGCGAAAGTGTGTCTGTCTGTCTGTCTGTCTGTCTGTCTGTCTGTCTGTCTGTGTGTGTGTGTGGTATAGGTTCCGCCCCCGGTGGCGCAAACACCTCATATGACACATTTTTGGAATCAGGCTGACCAGGGGAAGGTCATAAGCCCACTTATGAGAAGATCCGATCACCTTTTTTTTTTTTTTTTTTTAGCAGCCTATTAGCGAGAGTTGTTAAAACAAAAGTGGGTTGCGAGAATTGAGGAAGCCTTGATGTAGGGTGATGGGTAATGGATGAGTGAAGGGGTTTGGGGCGATGGGTAATGGGTGTGGGGTGATGGGTGAGTGAATGGGTGGGGGTGATGGGTTGGGGGTGATGGGTGAGGGAATAGGTGGGGGGTGATGGGTAATGGGTGAGTGAAGGGGTGTGTGGTGATTGGTAATGGGTGAGTGAATGGGTGGGGGGTGATGGGTAATGGGTGAGTGAATGGGTGGGGGGTGATGGGTAATGGGTGAGTGAATAGGTGTGTGGTGATGGTAATGGGTGAGTGAATGGGTGGGGGGTGATGGGTAATGGGTGAGTGAATGGGTGGGGGTGATAGGTATGGGTGAGTGAATGGGTGGGGGGTGATGGGTAATGGGTAGTGAATGGGTGGGGGAATACATACATTTCTACATCCATGATTTCAGGAAAGTTAAAAGGGGCTATCTGGAGAGTCCATGTTTGGTGGGCCGAAGGCCCACCAAACACAGGTGGTGGGCCAAAGGCCCACCAATAGCCCTCCGCAGGAGCTAGCCAAAAAGTCCGCCCGGAGGGCGGCTTTGCGGCTAGTATATACATATATATACATCAAGGGAGGGGACGGTGGGCGGAAGGAAGCCTATGATAGAGCGAGAAAAGCTTCAGCAGAGCGAGAGAAGCTTCAGCAGAGCGAGAGAAGCAAGGTCAAAACGATGAAAGCTAAGATAGGGCGAAATGTTTTAATAATGAGTACACACAACTTTGTCACAGTGATAAAAATAACTGCATTAGAACAATAAAATTAAAGATATAGTGAGAAAACCATTTGGTAATGCGAGAAAAATTATTACAGAGCAATAGGAACTTCGACAGAGCAACACAAACTACAACACAGTGACATAAACTTACAAAAAGACTTGGCTGGAATGAGAAGGACTTCGAGATACGTGGCGACACAGCTTCAAAATAGCGACAAAAATCCTCGGAACAGCAGGACAAACTCGATAAACATGGAGGGAAAGCTCAAAGACGCCATACGACTTTGATACATCACTGAAAACTACGATATATATATGCCTTTAAGAGCCTTGACAAAATACTGAAACCTCTGGAATGACGCCAAAGTTAGTAATTAAACGCAAAGCATTCAATCCACGAGTTATAGGAGTACTCATTTCAGCCCCAGAGAGCCTATCCACTGTACTACATACCGAGGAGCCTTCATGACGCCGACCAATACTTCACACTCCAACCCAAACGTCTGTACAGCGCAAGACGACTAAGTATAACGCGACAACCTATCACGGTGCACCAAAAGCGTTTGTGCTGCCGGGAGTCTTGGCGTGGCGGGGGTCGCCTTGTCACGCTGGTGTCGGCCACGCGTCCTGCCTCATAGCAGGAAGCACCGTGTGTAAATTGCCTTAACTAGTGTTCCAGAATGGACGCCGCCACTCGTCAACACTGCCAAATTTTCTAAATATCAAGTATAGGCGTCCAGCCTCTGGCCCCTTTGCTTTTGGCTCAGTTCTTGCGGCTGGAACGTGGCTCGCTGCCACGTTCCAGCAAATTAACTCATTACGCTAATTACTCATTACGGGCTTGTTCTACGCAAAAGGTTTGTTGCAGAGACCCCCATTGATTTTGACAGTTGTACTTGCATGTCAAATTCCAGCTCAATCCGACAATATGTAGGAGTAGTTATTAACTTTCTGGTTTAAACTTGGTTCCACTCCCCTTACGCGAATGGGTCTTATGGTAAGTAGCAGCTCGCTTCGCTTGCTGCCAATTAAACCCAAACACCCACAGTCTGCCTCCTCTATATCTTCAACTCTCTCTTTGGTGGTGTCCTCTCACCCCGCTGCAGTCCCACTCCCTTCCTACGTCCTTTAGATCCTCATTTCGCCCTCAAAATAATCCTTAAAAAAAATCCTACACACACATTTTCTTACGCGGCAAAAGTTGAGGAAATCCTTGCTTATAATCATCATTTCACACACTGAGGGTATTACTGCCGCCCTCACACACCCTATCAAGTCCTTACCACACCCCCCACTTACGCCTAAACACACCCTTCCACATTCTCGTAGCGGCCATTTTCTCCCTCCACATACACACACACACACACACACACAAAGACACACACACACACACACACACACACACAAACACACACACACACACACACACACACAAACATACACACATACATACACAAAAACGGTGTTAGCCGGGGGTTTGTGACTCGCTTCCCGGGGTGGTGGTTTCGGCCAACACTAAGTACTTAGGATTACTAATAAAAATGTTGATACGGAGACGGGGACATACGAATGTAGCTCATGGCCCTGTAAAATACAACTAGATGAATACAACCACACACACACACACACACACACACACACACACTGTGTGTGTGTGTGCGCCTCATTTGACGCCTCATTTTCCCAACATTTCTCACCATTTACTCCCATCCTCACCACTCACACAGTCTCCTCACTCTCTTATCATGCGTTGCCTCACACCCTCACACTCTACCCTCTACCTCTTCTCCACCTCTCTGATCCACTAATTCCCTTCTTATGTATCTTGATTTTGTTCTACTTATGTATATTACATTTTTTACACCTACATATACGTTTCGTTCATACCAGTCTAATATTCAAACTTCTTAGTTTTACACCTTAGAAACCTACATTCTCCCACACTATTTTTTCTATTACCTCTTCATACTTTTCCCAGCTGCTGCCCTCTCATATCTCAGTTCTCGCATCTGTATTCCCCCTGTTTTTTCCTTAAGTAAACCAACACAACAACACACACCACCCACACACACCACCACACACCACACACCCACACACCCCCACACAACCACACACAAAACCCCATACACACACAACACCCAAAACACACACCAACACAAACAACACACACCCCAAACCACACACACACACCCAAACACACACACACACACACCACACACACACACCACACACACACCACACCAAAATTTCACACCACACCCCACACACACACACCCACCCCACCCCACACAACACACACCCACACTACACCCCACTCTCACACAGGGTTTAAACACCTTTTCCTCGCCCCCCAAAAAAACCTCCTCTTCCTCCATCTCATCCACTGTGATACAAACTTACCATCCCCAAACTCCTCCTTATCCTTTTTCCCTCGTCCCTTTCTTTTTAAAGGGTCCCCTGCACTATACACGGCTAAAAGGGTTTGGGGAACAGTGTTAGCTAAGCTTTTAAAAATTTTGCTCCTCCTCCTCCTCCTTTTTGACGTCCCCTTAGAACATAAATATTTTGAAAAAAATTTTGGAAATTGTTTGCGGGGGTTCCCAAAATTTTCCAGGTGAAAACCGTTTTTTTTTTTTTCTCTCCCCACTTTCTTTTTCTTTCTTTCTTTCATTCTTTCTTCTAGGATTTTGGGAAAATAGGGTACCCCGGGTAAAAACAAAAAATATTTTCTAAATTTTTGGCAGGGCCTTTTTTCCCTATGAAAAATAAAATTCTAAGACGTTTTTTATCTTTTTCCATTTTTGCATTTGAGAAATTTCTTACAGGGAAAAATCGCATTTTTTGTTTTTGCACCCTTTCAAATAATCCCTTAAATGAGTAGCAGTGCCCGGGTTGGTCCTGGGGAAAGGGCATCATGCCCCAATATGATTCCCAAGGGCAAAGCGTGTAAGCTTTTTCTGATCGTTGGTTCACCCAAGGCACAAACATCAAAATGCCACATCTTCTACTTTGGCCTAGAACGGGGTCCATCATTTTCCTTTTTAGCCCTAAAGCAGGGCATGATCTCCCGGGTGGGCCCCGACCCCGGGATGCCCCCGTCTTTTGGCCTCCCTGCCCCACCACTGCTGCCGCAGCCTCTGTCACCTGCTTAAACGATTTTTTCGGTGCTCTGAGTGTGGATAGAGGGGCCCCGGGAACCTCGAGGGCGGGGACCGGGAAATCTCCTGGATCGATCCCCGGACAGTGAAGGTGAACCCCCGGGCCCTCGTGCACCGGGCCCCGGGCTCCCCAGCTGATCAGCGCTGCAAGCTGGGGGGCTGCCCAAGCTCAGTTTTGGGTGTGTTTGTAAAGGTCTTACACGGGTGTCCCCATCTCCTCGCCACCTAAACTTAAAAATCTGGGTCCGGCGAACCTGGGGGGTCGTCCTCACTTTTACTCCCCCTTTCACGAGAGAAACGACACATTTTGAGTGTGCTAATGATGCTCCTGTCCCCACGTAGAAGGTCACACCCTGTTTTTCCCTTTTTTTTGGGCTGCAAACCTTTCCCTCACCCCTGACTGCGTGAGCATGTGTTTGGGGGCCCCGTCCTCTGTCTGTGGTCCCCCTTTTGATGTCGTAGTAAGTTTAAAGTAAAACCTGCAGGCATACTTTGACTAGGATTTCCGGGTTTTTTCTTTTTCTTTGCCCAGTCTTCCATGCTTTTTTTTGGCCCCCCAAATGTCACGACGACTGGGCTGTGGTGACCCCTCGGGAGTGGGACCCTTCCCACACTTGATCTCCTGCAGCCGGACGGGGGGAACCCCCCCGTTTCCCACAGCCGGGACCAGCTGGTAGGAGATTTGCTGGTCAGGGGACTGTTGCCCAAAGGATTACCCCGGGTTATCTCCGTAAATTTTCACCCCCTGGCACCCTTGAACTCTGCGTTGTACTGCATCTCATTCACGCGGACAGGGGACTGCACACGGGGACCCGTGAAGCCAGTGTCAAAATGGGGTAGGCCCCTCGGGGCTGGTATAAGGGGGCCCCGGGGAAACTCGTTTGTGTGCAACACCATACTCCAAAAGACTTGCGTCTCAGCATCTTCTCCAAATGGGCGTGAGTACCCCCCTTTCCCCCCCGTGTTGGCCCTATTTAAAATCACCTTGCAGAAAGATCTTTGAGTTGGTGAGTCGTATGTCAGATGACAGAGACAAAGGTCCACAGTGATAGGAGCCTGAGCCACCTTAAAAACGAGGTTTCCCCTCGGGTGGCACCGGGTCCCCCTGTTACAAAGTCCCAAAAGGAAACCCTTTCCAGAGGGCTCCCTGTCCTGACCTATGCTCCTCCCTGATCAACCTTGGGTGCATTTTCCCATACTGTCGGGAAACCTCGCCCCGGGTTTTTGGCCCTTTCCCTCCCATCGAAACCCCAAACCCAACTATTTTGGTACCCTGGTTGGGGTTTCCCGTATAAAAAAAAATCTTTTTCTAAACTTTGGCATGCCTTTTTCCTTTTAAAAAATAAAATTCAAGCGATTTTATTAACTTCTATTTTTGCTTTTGAGCAATTCTTACTATGCAAAATCGCACTTAAAGCTATATTTTGCATTAAATAAAAAAATTTCCATTTTTGCTAGCAAAAAGTGCTCAAAAAAAAAAGTTAAGCGGAAAAACCCAAAATTAAAATTTTAAATTTTACATAAAAAACCCCCCTGCCAAATTCGAAATAATCTATATTTCACTTTTCATTGGAACTACGGCGTACCCTAATGGACAAACAAACGATTTTGTTTAATATTCAAGTCAAGCAAACATTTTTTTTTATTCTTTCCCTTTTCTGTTTTAAAATTTCCTTTTCTTTCCCCCTTTTTTTTTTACCTCCCCCACTTTTTTTCTCCTCTTTCTTTTTTAAAAAACCGGGGGGTTTTTCATCTTTCTCTACCACTTCTCCTCCTGCCCCTTTCTTTCTCTTTTACTCCTTTTCCTTCCTTTTTCCTTCTTTTTTAAACTCTTCTTCACTGTCTCTTCCTATTTCTTCCTCCACCTCCTATTTTTCCATCCCTTCCTTGCGCCTTCTCCGCCCTCTCTTTTCTCCCTCTCTGCTCCCTCTTTTACTATCTTCATCCTGCTCTTCCAACTTCCTCTTACTCCTTCTCGTCCTCCTGACTCTCAAAGTCTTTCTTCTCCTCCTCTTCTTCCTTCTCTTTCATCTATCCTTCCTCATTCTTATCGATACTGTTCCTTCTTTTTTCCTTTACCCTCTTAACCTCACCTTCCTCCTTCTCTGTCTCCTCCAATGCAAAAACGGGACCCGTGACACCAACATTTTATCAGAAATCAACCCGGCAAAATGCTCACAGATTCACGGCGACACGTCCATAATCTTTGTGTGAACTCGAAGGCAAAATCCCGCGTGACTAGGTATAGAGATGGCAGGCTTCGGCAGGGGGAGGGAAGGTATGATAGAGGAAACGGAAGCTATATTAAAGCGAGGTAAGCTACGTTATTGCGAGGGAAGCTACGTTAGAGCAAAAGAAGCTACGTTAGGGCGAGGGAAGGTGGGGGGGGTTGGGGGAGGGAACTCGTTGGGGCGTGGAAGCTACTTAAGCGAGGGAAGCAAACGTTTAGAGCGAGGGAAATTTCCCGATATATAAAAAATATATATATATATATTTAATTTTAATATTAAAATATATATTTTATAAAAATTATATATATATATATATTTTATATATTTTATATATATTTTTGAAATATATATACCCGCGAGGAAGGGGACGGTGGGCGGAAGGAAGCTTTAAAATAGACGAGAAAAGCTTCAGCAGAGCGGAAAAGCTTCCAAGCGAAGAAGCTAGGTCAAAACGATAAAAGCTAAGATAGGGCGAATGTTAAAAATAATGGTACACAAACTTCGGCACAGTGATAAAAATAACTGCAAAAACTAAAAAATTTAAAGATATAGTGAAAAAACCATTTGGAAAGGGCGAGATAAATTACGGCAGACATAAAAACTTCGAAAAAGCGACTCAAATTTCCGGAGGATTTGGCTGGAATGAAAAGGACTTCGAGATACGGGGCGACAAAATTTTCAAAATAGCGAAAAAAATCCTCGGAACAGCAGGAGAAATTTTCGATAAAATAGGGGGAAAAGCCAAAGCCCCCCATACGACTTTGATACATCACTAAAAACTACGATATTATACCTTTTGAGACCCTTTGGGAAAAAATACTGAAAACCTGGAATGACGCCCAAATTTTATTTTTTAAAAAACAAAAAGCTTCAATCCACGAGTTTTTAGGAATATTCGTTTCGGGCCCCAGAGAGCAACCTACTGTACTACATAGCGAGGACCCTTTCTGCGCCGCCCAAATATTCCCACCCCCCAACCCAACGTCTGTACGGGCCCCGGGACGCCTAATTTAAAAACGCGAAAAACCAAATCAGGGTTGCCCCAAAAAGCGTGTGTGCCCCCGGGAGTCGGGGCGTGGGGGGGGTCGCCTTGTCACACTGGCGTTTTCCCCCCCCAATCATCCCCCCCCCAAACGGGAAAAGCCCGGGGGGAAATTTTCCCTTTAAATTTTTGGGGCTCAGAATGGCCCCCCCGCCACCCCGCCAACACTCCCCAAATTTTATAAATTTTAAAACCCCAAAACCCTTTCGCTGATAAAATTACCGTGACTCAACAACCCATTACCCGGGCACTAACCCCCTTTTCTCCCCCCCACCATGGTCGCTTCCGCTTGCCCCTAACTTCCCGAAAACGGACCGTTTAAACCCGGGAATGATCAGCTCCCCCATAATATTTTCCCTTGGGTTTCGGGGTCGCCGCGGCCTGACGGCCCTCAATAAAAACATAAAAAAAAACCCTATTAAAAGGGAAAAATTACTGCGATTAATAATATTTTAAAAAAAATTTTGCATAGAAAAACGTGTGAGAAAAACCCCTGTTTTATAATCCCAAATTCGAAGGGGAAAAAAAAAAATGAAGATTAAGATAAATTGCTTTTTTTGGGGCCCCCCTTAGAGCTATGCAACTAAGCTATGGATGGGAAAAATTCGCCACCCGGGAAAACCCTGGTATACAGGAAACCAATACCGACATTTTGGTTAGGAAACCAGGCTACACTTAGATCTGAAAGAAAAAGAAACACACGTCTGCAACCCCGTCCCAAATCGGGACCGAGGCCGGTTTCCCCGCCACCGGCTCGGACCCATCATTTTTTTATTTTTGCCTTCTCGCGTCAACACCTGCTGCGTCCCCTGTAACATGTGTTGTTTCTTTTCAGGCCATAGGGTAAGAAACCGCTTTTTTTTTTGTTTTCGGGGTATGGTGTGAATTTTTTAAACCCCCATTCATGCTTCGTAATCCTTCTGTTTTTTTTTTACGGGCTTTGGTGTAGTTTATTTTTTTCCACCCGGGCCCGGGGCCCCCACTGTGTTTTAAAATATTTTATTGGGTGGTTTCTTTTTGCCCGTGGTGTTAAACAAACCCCCAGGGGCGGGGCCCTTTCACCCTTTTTTCCCCTGGGCACTATTTCCCCGCCAGGGCGTCCCTGGCCTACCCCTTTGGCCCTGCCACGTGAAAACCCCCTTGAGATGGGCGGATGGTTAGAAAGTTCTCTCAGCCACCCCCCCCCCCCCCCCCGGCCCGGCCCTTCTAAAAAGGGGGCTATGCGGGGGGTTTGGGGGGTCCCGGGTTTTGCCACGTGTAAGCTGAGATGGGCGGGGGGTTTATTTAGTTTCTCCAGCCCGCCCCCCCCCCGCCCGAACCCCCCCCAAAGGGGCCGGGTGGGGGGGGTTTTTGGTGGTCCGGGTTTCTGCCAGGTGTCAACTGGATGGGCGGAGGGTTTCGTTTTCCCCAGCCACCCCCCCCCCCGCCCGGACCCCCCCAAAGGGGGCTGGTGGGGGGGGTTTTGGGGGTTCCCTTGCCTCCCACGTGTAGGAGAGGGGCGGAGGGTTTTACTTTTTCACCCACCCACGCCCCACCCCCCCCCGGGGCCCTTTTCCCCAAAGGGCTGGTGCGGGGGGGTTTGGTGGCCCCCTGGTCTGCCCCCCCCTTTGGCCTCCCACTTGTGCGCTGAGGGGGGGATTTGTTAGTCGCCTTGCTGGGGGCCCAACCTTCCCCCTCCCCCGCCCGGACCCCCCCCATGGGCCGGGTAGGGATTTTTGAGGGGCCCCTGGCTCCCCCCCAAGTCGCCCACCCCCCCCCCCCCCCCCCGCCCAAATCCACTTCCCGGGGGGTCGGGGCAGTGCGTTTTGGCGATGCAGGGGGGGGTTTTTGGGGGCCCGTTTCGTGGGGGGGGTTTCCTAGCCCCTTTCCCTCTCATTTGTTTTACCCTTCTTTTCCAGCGGATCATTTGTTGGGGCCCAGGCTGTTTCTGGTTTTTTTTAGGTCCCGGGAAAACAATTTTCTGCTCCTCGCCCGCCCCGTCCCTTTCTTGGGCCTTTTTCGTCCCGCCGTTTTCCCCGGTTGGCTGTGGATGGCGCGGTTTCATCCTCCCGGGGGGGGGGTTTTCCCTTTTTAAACCGGGCGAGGCCTATGCTGCCCCTAAAGGAGTGGGGGGCGAAGGCTTTAAAGTCTCGCCAACGCAGCCACTTCCGTCTGCCCGGGCGGCCGGTCTCTGTTTTCTGCTGGGCCTCCCCAAAGTCTTTCCATCTCCCCCGTCTTGCACCTCCCGAAACCCCCCGCCTCTGCTTCCATGAGCTCGGCGTGATCGTGCCCGACGGTGGGAGCCCGGGTCTGGGGGTCTCCTCGTCCCTCACCATGAAAGCGAACCCCCCGGGCGAGACTTTCCCCGGGGGGGTCGGGGGCTCCTACGGCTGGTCCGGGGGTCCTTTGGGCCCTTTCCCCCCCCTAAACCCCCCTGTTTCCCCCGGGGGTTTTCCCGGGTTGGATGACTTCAGTGAAATCCCTTTAAAGGGAAGAAAGGAGGGCCAATTAACTTTTTGGGGCCCATTCTCCGACACCGAGGCCCTCCAAGGGTTTCCCCCTTTGCCTGCTTTTCCCCCTTCACCGGTTTCCCCCTTCTGATCTGTGGTATTTGAGGATGACTACCTTTTTGTGCTCCGACGGGGAAAAGGGTGCTGCCCCCAACCCCTGCCCAGCAAAGCGGTTTTTTGGGGGCTTTTCCCCCCCCTGGGTTTCTGTCCGCCGGGCCCCTTTTCCCCCCCTTTTTTTTCTGAGGGCAAATTTTCCCCCCGTCCCCCCTGCGGAAAGGGTGCCTTGGGGCTCCCTCCTCCTTCCCCATTCCTTTTTTTCCCCGGGCACCGATGGGCCCCCGTCGATTGCTTGTGAAACGGTTGACGGGGGGCTTGTTGCCATCGGGGCTCTGGATGCCGGGTTTCCGGGGCCCAGTTTTCCGGGGGGGGGGGCTTGGAGGGGGCTTTGCTCCCGGGAAAGGGCGGGGGACCCGGGGCCTACCCCTACCCCGGATTCCTTTCTCTCCCTGAACGCTCCCTTTGAAACAGCCTGCGGTTTTCGGCGGCCGCTTTGGATGCTCTGGCCTCTTTACTGGCTGAGCCTAGTTTTTTCAGGGATGGGTTCCCGTGCCCGGGGGGAGGGGGAAACCAGGGTCCCGGGGCTTTCTCTCGGGGGCCAAGAACGGTTTTCCCCTGGTGAAGGCCGCCCCGGCCCCTGCCGAAATGTTTGGGACGGGTAACCCCCCAGTGTGAACCGGGGTCCCCCCCTCCGTCCGGGGCCCCGATCCCCGGGTTTCCCGGCCCCCCGGGGGGCTTTTCCACGTGTGGGTGGCTGATTTCCTCCGGGTTCCCGGCTTTCTGCCAAGGACCTCCCCTGGCGGGGGGCCCGGTGAAGAAGGAGCTTTTTTCCCCCGGGGCTTTCAAAAGCGGGTACACCCTCCCCGTTTAAACCCCTTCTGTTTTCTTTCTTCATTTGCTGGGAGTGGCCTCCTCCCTCGCCGTGGTCACCTTTCCCCCTCCCCCGGGCCCCCCGGGCGGATGTCTGTCGGGCTTTTTTCGACCGCCCGGGGATGCGTTCGGGGCCCCCCTCCTCCCCCACGGTCCGGCCTCCCCTTTTACAGGGCCCTCACTGGGCCCCTTGGGTCTTCGGCCCCGAGGCCCTTTTGGGGGCCCGCCGGGCTTTTCTCCCACAGCAAATTCCCCCGGATTAAATTTCCCCTTTGATTTTGGAGGTCATGTCGGAGCCCTCCTTGCGGCAGTGTCTCGCCCCAACCCCCCCACCGTCACTCTTGGGGTCTACTCCGGCCCCCCCCCCGTCTCGGGTGGGGGGGGCCCGGGGGGGGTCGAGCAGTGGTTTTTTTCCGGGGGCTTTTTCTCGTCGGAGGGGCAGTCCAATGCTCCCCCCCCGTGTGGATGGGCCCCCGGGTCCTCGTCGTCCCAGTCGGGGTGGGGCCCTTTCCGGGGTTTAGGGCTCTGGGGGCTCGGGCCTTTTTTGCTCGGGGGGGCCCCCACTGTCCCAAACCCCTTTCCCCCAAAAGGGGCGCTCCCCTTCTGAGCCTCCCCTTTCCCGGGCCCTTCCCGTCCGGGGTTTTGGGCAGCCGGGGCCCCAGAGAGGTTTTGGGCCGCCAGGGTGGTCCTAAACGGTTTTTTTCTTGGCCCGATTGCCCCCAAAAACCCCCTTCGGGGGAACCCCCTTCTTGGACGCCGGGCTCCACAGTGCTCGCCGCCCCCCGTGTCGGACATGCACTCCTCCCGGGGTATGGGAAGGGCCGGGGAAAGGTCTTCCTTTCCCGCTTTTTTATCGTACCCAAAAAGGGCTCTTCGAAGGGGGGGCTTATCTTGGGCCCCCCCGGGCCCCCTAAACCCGGAATTTTTGCGCAAACCACCGTTTTCCCTATGGGTGACCTTGGCCCCAGGTCCCCTTTGGCTGGGGCAAGGGGAAAATTTGGGTGGCGTCCCCCCGATCCCCAAGGGGCGCCCACTGGCATGTCCCCCTTCATCCTCGGGGTTCCCGGGGCTTTCCCGGCCTTCCAGTTTGGGTCGACAGTGGGAGCCCACCAGACCCGCCTTTTTTGGGCCCTCCATCGCTCCGAGGGTTTTTTAAAAACGCGGGTCACCTGGTGGTGGCCCCACCGGATGGTTTTCTGCAGGGGTGAATTCCTCATTATTTAAAGTTGGCTGGGTTTCCCCCCGTCTCATAAGGAAGCGGTTCGCATGCTGGGCCCAGCTTTGGCGGTTTGGGGGGGGAGTGGGCTTCCCAGTCAACAAGGAAAAATCCTCCCTTTCCCCTCTCCCCCCCATTACTTGGCTGGGCATGCAAAGGGGCTCCCCTTTCGGCTGTGGTCGCATCTCGGGGGAAAAAGCGGCCAAGGGTTCATCAAAAGCCTCTTCAGGCCCGGTGGGCCCCCTTTTTTGTCCCGGGGGCATTGGGGGTCCCTTTTTCGGCTCGCTCACTTCGCCGAAAAAGTCCTCCCTGGCCGCCCTTTTCCCCCCGTCGCCTTTTCCCCGGGGGGTGAAAACAGCCGTTTGGGGCGGGCCCCGCGCTGCTCCGGCCCGGGCCCTTCCCCCGGCCCTCCCCACTACTGGGCGAGTGGGTTGGGGGAGGGGGTTTTCCCGCCCTGGACGGGGGTGGCTGCCCCCCGGGCCCCCCCGGTCTTTTGTGATGTCGGATGCGTCGGACGTCGGGGGGGGGCCCACCCCAAACCTCCCACGGGCCCCCCCGGGTTTTTTGGCGGGTGGTTTCCCGGGGGGGAGCGCAGACTTTCCCCATCAAAGTCAAGGGGGTGCTGGTCCCTTTTTCCTTCCTCCCTCGATCCCGATCCCCGAAAGGGGCGGCCTTTTCTGCTTCGGATGGACAACAAGGGGCGCGGTCCCCTGTCTCGCCCGCCAAGGGAAACCAAACCGCCCCTTTTGTTGTCCCCTTTTGGAGCGAATTTTGCCCGGCGGCCCCTTTTCCCCCCCCTTTATCTGTCCCGCCAGGTTTCCCCGCCGGGGGTGGAGAATTGTGGGCCCACCCCCCTTTTTCGGGTTCCCGGGGGTCGTCGGTTTGGGTGGCACTTCACCCGGACCTTTTTCGGCTCTCTTTTCCGGGGGTGGGGCACTCCGGAGGGGGGACCCTTTTTCGCGTCCCGCCCCTCTGGGCCCAAAACCCGGCCTTTTTTGAAAGAGGGGGGACCGGAAAACCCGCTGGAGGCCCTACCCCTCACGGAAACTGGAACAGGTGGCGCCATGTTTACCTGTTTTCCCCCCCTCCCTGCACCAGTGTCCCCTGAAGTTAACCCAAAAAACTGCGTTCCTAAAAGGGCCAAAGGGGACCATGGTGGCCCTCTCTGGGCCGGGGCCCAAATGGTTCTCGGAAATGAAAAAAACCTGGTGTCCCTCCCCGGGTTCCTCTAGGGGCCCTCCCCTTTGGGTTTGGGGGAGGGTCCCCCCAGGGGTTCTTTCCCCCTTTAAACTAAAACGCCGGGGTTTCTTTCCCTCCCTCTCTCCGTCCCGGGCGGTCTCCGGGCGCGGTAGCGGGAAAGGGGGTGTTTTGGGGGCTTTTCCCCCCGGCCTTTTACGAGACAGTATCAGTCTCACTGGAAGGCCTTTTAGGGGTTTTCCCCAAACTCCAAAGGGGCCCCCCCCGACGGGCTTTTGAATCGTTTGTCCCCGGGTTTCCTCTCCTTCCTTGCCCACGACCGTGGGAGGTCCCCGCTACTCCTCCACTCCCCCTACGGCCCCCGTCTGACCCCCTCAAATACGGGTTGGGGGTTTTTTCCTTTTCCCCGGGGTTTTTTGTGACCCTGTTTTGGGGGGAGGGTTTTTTTTCCACCAAAACCCCCCCCCCCCTTGTCGTGGTCCCCTTTTGGTTTCCCCCGGGAAGGGTTTTCCGGTCCTGCAGGGGGACCGTTTTGGGGCGGACGCTGGCCGGGGCCCCGCCTTCTTCAGAAGACCTTGTTCCTGGGGGTCTGGTACGGGGTTTTTTTGGGGTTCTCATTAGGGCGCGACACCCCTTTTCCCCCCCGTGGACACCTTCTCGGGGGGACGGCTTCCGCTGTCTCCCTCTCCCTCTCGCCCAAGGGTTTCTGGGAAGAAAGGGGCGGGAGGGGCCCCTTTTCCAAAACCCGGGCGTCGTTCCAGCTTGGTCTCTGGGGGCCCGCACACCCCCTTTTGCCCTTTTTGGCGCTCCCCGGGGTTTCCCGGGTGGGTTCGACCCTGGGCGTGTGACCTGCAGTTCCCCGTTCTGCTCCTGTCCCGGGCGTCCCCCAAAACCCCCCGGGGGGTTGCCCCGGGCCCCTCCGGGGCGTCATCAGGGCGGCGGATCCGGGTCACGCCCCCCGCGCCCATTTACTCCGGGGTTTTTTGGGTGCGTCTCTGGCCTTCCCCACCCATTCCTTTGGGGAGGGTAAGGGGAAAAGGGCATGGGAAATACGGCCCCGTGCTTCGTGGCTCGTTAAACCGTCCCACTCCGTCGTGGACTTCCCCTGTGTTGCCCTTGGGGCTCCCCCCGTCCGGGGGGGCTTGGGGGGGTGGACCCGGGCCTCCCATTGACGTTCCCTTGATTCGGGGGAGTATACTGGTGGTATCGTTTTGTTTTTTGTGCGTTGGGTCTTTTTTTCCTCCCCGCGGGGGTCGGGGGTTCTTTTCCCCGGCTCCAATTGGGAGGTAGCTTAGTGCCTAGCTCTAAGGGGGCCCAAAATGACGGGTTTTTAAGGGATGAAAAACCCATTTTTGGTCCCCCGACAGAGCTAGTGCCCCGGCCTTTTGGCCCCCCACCCTTCCTTCCCCGCCAATTTTTCAGCCCCTCTTTCCCCGGGGGTTATTTTTTGGATGGTTTTGAAAGGGTCCCACCGGCTGGGGGGACAGCCGGCCCCGGGCAATTGGCACGGCGTTTTCCGACGTGGGGGGTTTCTTTTCTTTCAGATTTTAAATGTAGCCTTGGGTTTCCTAAACCCCCTGTCGGTATTTGGGTTTCCCGTATCCCCCGGTTTTCCCCGTGGGGGGCGATCTTTCCCATCCTTACTTAGTGCACTAGCTCGGTCGGGGCCCAAAATAGGCTTTTTTAACTTCAAAGCCGTCAATATATCAAGAATTTATTTTTCCAAATCTATTGTGAAATACTCCGCAAATAAAACTTTTCTCTCTCTCATTCTCTCTCTCTCTCTCTCTCTCTCTCCTCTTCTCTCTCTCTCTCTTTTCTCATCTCTCACTCTCTCTCTCCTCCTCTCTCCCCTCTCTCTCTCCTTTCTCTCTCTCTCTCTCTCTCCCCTCTCTCTCTCTCTCTCTTCTCTCTATCTCTCTCTCTCTCTCTCTCTCTCTATCTCTATCTCTCTCTCTCTATCTCTATCTCTCTCTCATCCTTCTCCCTCACCCTCCTTCTATCGCACCTCTCCAAGTCCCCCTTTTAATCTCCCTCTTTCACGTGGGGCAAAAAGAAAGAAAACATGAAACACGATATGTCCGAGGGAAGAAAATCGCGAGACAATACTGAGAGAGGGGGAGAGAGAGAGAGAGAGAGAGAGAGAGAGAGAGAAGAGAGAGAAGAGAGAGGAGAAGAGAGAAAGAGAGAGGGGAGAGAGAGAGAGAAGAGAGAGAGAAAGAAAAATAGGAGAGGAAAAGAGGAAAGAGAGAGAGAGAGAGAGAGAGAGAGAGAGAGAAGAAGAGAGAGGAAGAGAGAGAGGAGAGAGAGAGAGAGGGGGAGAAGAGGAGGGGAGAGAACAAAAAGAGAGAGATATGCAGCGATGGCAAAAAGGGTGAAGAGAGAGAGGAGAGGGGAAGAGAGAGAGGAGAGAGGAGAGAGAGAGGGGAGAGGAGTAGAGAGAAGAGAGAGAGAGAAGAGAGAGGAGAGAGAGAGAGAGAGAGAGAGAAGAGAGAGAGAGAGAAAAGAAAAAAGAAGAAAAGAGAAAAAAAAAAAAAAAAAAAAAAAAAAAAAAAAAGAGGAGAGAAGAGGAGGAGGAGAGGAAAAGAGAGAGTAAAAGGAGAGAGAGAAGAGTAGAGAAGAGAGAAGAGAAAAGAAGAGAAAAGAGGAGAGGGAGAAAAAGAGAAAAGGGGGAGAGTGAGATGATGTACTGTACTGTGGGTTTTACTCTCTCCAATTTTACTCTCTCCAATTAATGTCTTAGCACCTGCTTTTGATCTCACCGACTAGGCAGCTGTGTCAGGAGGAATTTTCCTACTAGTGTCCCGCCCCCTAGATCAGATGTCAGGTGTGTCTACTGTAGGTAGGAATATGAAAACACTCATGTATTACTCCCGCCTCCTTGTCCGTCTATAAATAGGTTAGACCGCGTCTGCCCGGGAGACACTCAACCCACTACTCACGGCCCGACACACACTCCACGCATAGGTCAGCCTTACGGCTTCGACTCGTCGGGCGGCCACGTGTGCCGCCCAAACCAACATTTCCTGTATAACTGTTCCTGCTGACCAATACATCTTCTGTCTTCAATCTACAAGGTGACTACTCCTTACTCCTCATACCCATGCACGTATCCTTAAGAGACACTCGGTATTCATACACAGACCTCAGAACACGTGCTGACCACACCACTCCTCCGAGCCTTGACCGTCTCGCGCCATCAGCTACCACAACGACGCCCGCCACACTCCTCTCATCTATATTACATTCAAGAGAAACCAGTCAACGGTTCATTTGGCGTCAGTTTGTTGTTCATTTTGGTGGCAGCTTGGTGTTTTGGTCCCTTTTTTGTGTGTCTCCTGTTTTGGGTATGTGCGACACCACGTTTTGCCCAAAAATTGGTCCCCTGTGTCCTGATGTCCCATGATGTCCTGATGTCCCGATGTTTGTCCCCTGATGTTCTGTCTACGATCGCCTCCTCCCCGCCCATGATGTCGTGCCCACGGCGCCCTACCCATGTTCCTGGTTTGATGTCACGAGCCTCCAGCACGCCCACGCCCATGCAGTCCCGCCCGCACCCTCACGCCCGTCTCTGATGCCGCGTGTGGTCTCTCCCCGCCCGTGCCGCCCGCCCGCATACCTCTTTCCTGCCCGTGCCCTCGTGCCTCCCGCACGACCTTCACGGCGCGGCTACCTCATGGTGTGCATCGTGATTCGTGAGTCTGTTCCTGCTTCTTCTCTGCCACACGTGAGTCTCGCGAGTGCAAAATTATTTTCTCGGGCACTGGACAATTGTGACTTCAATTTTGCGTGTGTTATTATTTTTACTTGTCACTTGAAACGTGACTCAATGGGCTCCTGTTTCTTTGGGGATATGCTGTGTGTGCCCTATATTTTGACTTTATTTGACTCATTTCTGTGATTATGTTTGGGCTGCAACTATTTTTATGTCATTTTCCTTGTCTGCTTGTTCATTTTGGTAGAATTCTGACCTGCGTGTCTCCTTGCTAAACCTCTTGGGCTGAGGTTAGTATCGGCCCCACACGTGTTCACCGCCCCCCCCCCGGAACCCAATCCCCCTCGCCGCCGGCTCCCTGATGCCTACAACCCCCCCGGCCACTGCGGGTCGGGTCAGCCGGCTTAAACGCCTCGCCCCCCTCCCACCCATCTCCTAACCGCCCACCTCATCCCGCCCGCGGCTCCCCTCCCACACACCCGCCCCCACGCCCACACACCCGCCTTCCATGGCTGGTCCTCTCTGAGCGCCCTGCCCCCAGCCCATCGGCGATGCCTCCACTGGCTCGTGTCCGCCTCATGCCTCACTTATCTCTCCTTCCCTTTGGGTTGTCAGTGTTTTTTTCCCGGTTTTTGGGTTATATTAAATGCAGACTCTATTTCCTTACTGGTTGTTTCCCTGTATCGGTTTTCAGCGCGTCTTGGACAATGGAGTAATCCTCATTTTATACGGGTCTGTGTAGATACATCATGTGTAAGTACGTTTCATTGTGGTCATAATTTCTACGTAGTATAACTGTTTTGAAGACTTTTAGCTCTTCAACTCTAGTCATTATCTAGTTTAGTCAAGTCTAGTCCAATTATCTTAAGTCCTATATATTTTTTTGAGATGTATGAATTTTTCAAAGACCATTTTTCTCTTACGTTGGGTATTCTGGGTTTCGGCTGGTATGTAGGACGAAAAACTTTTTATGGCTATCTCTTGCTCTGCTGTTCGCCTTGTGTTCAGTTACAGCGCGTCCTTTGACAATAGAGTTAAATGCTCATTTTTGTGATAATGTATACGGTTTCTCAAGACCAATGATGTAATTTTTTGCTACTTTGTCCACGGCTGGTAACGTTGTTAACTAAGTTATGTTTTTAGTATATTTCGTCTACGTCTTGCTTGTGCTTGAGTAATTCTTTAGTAGGTAATTCTGAATCAGGTTAAAGTTACCTTTGGTGTAGTATTATCCATGTTTATATTTTTGAGTGATTCATTTTCATGTTAGTAATTTTTTCTGTTTATAGGTTTATTTCAATCAATTTTTGTTGTTGCCATTCAGCTTAATTTTTACCCCTACGGCCCCTTATATATCTCCAATATTATGTCTTTATCTTTATATCCCTATAATACGTGAGGGCACGTATTCTTTAAAACGGGGGGGTATGTACTGTACTGTAGTGTACTCTCTCCAATTACTCTCTCCAATTACTGTCTTAGCACGTTCTTTTGATCTCACCGACTAGGCAGCTGTGTGTCAGGAGGAACTTTCCTACTAGTGTCCCGGCCCCCTAGATCAAAATGTCAGGTGTGTCTACTGTAGGTAGGATATATGGAAACACTTATGTATTACTCCGCGCTCCTTGACCTGTCTATAAATAGGGAAAGAACCGCGTCTGCCCGGGAGACACTAAAACCACTATTTTCACGGCCCGACACAACAGCTAAACTCATAGCAGGCCATACGGCTTCGACTCGTCGGGCGGCCACGTGTGCCGCCCAAACCAACATTTCCTGTAAAACGTTCCTGCTGACCAATACATCTTCTGTCTTCAATCTACAAGGTGACTACTCATTACTCCTCATACCCATCCACGTATCCTTAGAGACACTCGGTAGACATACACTGACCTCAGAGCCACGTGCTGACCACACCACTCCTCCGAGCATGCCGTTCCCGCCACAGCTACCCACCGCCACTCGCTCAGCTTGTGTTCCTACCTCCTACTCATCTATATTCAAGTTATGTACCACACCACCATCCCCGTACAGAGATGGTGAGAGAAAAGAGAAGAGGAGAGATATTATACATTTTTATGCAACATCAAAATAAAGAGAAGAAGAAAAAACGGGGAAAAATATGTAACTTTTAAATTTTGTAAAGATGCAGAGACAGAAAATCACCTCGACTGGCAATTACAGTAATAAAAAAAAAACCCAAAACGAAAAACCATAAGAAGAATTCTAAGATGCATTAAAAAAAAGGCAAAAATGAAACTCCAGTAAATAAAAAAAATTATTACCAAAAACAAAAAACAAACAATATATGAGAAATGTGTTGTGTCTGGCAAGCAAAATTGAGCGAAAAACAACTCTAATAGTACGGCGCCTAAGTTAAATATACCATAACAATTGTTCATTTTTTGAAAAAGCACCAAATGTGGCACACTAGTAGACTATTATATTATTAACAGATATGGATATTGGGCTATGTCAATTCAGCCCCTGATGGCTGTGCCAGCCATTTTTTTTAAATGGCCGCCAGCGGTTACTATAAATTTTACAAACTCTTAGAGTGTTCCACCGAAAATCAATGTAAATAGGCACTAAAAGAGGGTTAAGACCTGTATGTATATAGTATAGACCAGACACTAAGTGTGCAGACCTCTTTCCCCAAAGGATGTCCACGCCCTTGTCAGCGTCATGGAAGAGCTTGGCAACCCCTTTTTTGGAAGAGAGCATGGATCTGATTGTCTTTGACACAAAGGAAATTGCGATATTGCTGCAGTTGGACTGTCCAGAAGTGTGAAGAAGATTGGCCAAGAGCAGTTCCAGGCTTTCACTAGAGACTGCCTAGTGGAAAAGACGAAGCCAATTGATTATGCAATACGTCGGAACAAGCTGAAGGTATTCAGCACTTCCACCCCGAGAAGTGTGAGCAAAGGGAAACAGCAGCTTGGGCCCCTCTCAGGCGACGTGCACTTTTCTCACGGCTCTACATTGGTTGCCGACGAGGGATGGAAACCTTGAAGAGTTCTTTCGTCATGAGATCAAGCGTGTCCTCCAGCTCCTCCGATGGAGAAAGTCCTCCGTCTAGGTACGAAGAGTGGATCTCCTCAATGCTCTGAAGAGTTCTCCAATCCCAATCAGAGGCTCCTGAAAACCACCTGCCAGTTTCTTGATGGGGCAGTCATTGTCCAGATGCTGAAGCCTGCGGTAGTAGGGCGGGTCTACTTGGGTGCCATCATGAATCTGAGTAAAATCCTCTCATGAGGGGTGTCTAATAGTTTTTTAACTACGAATCAAAAAGATTATTTTTTGGATAGAAAATCTGTAACCTACATCAATTTACATTTAGATTTTTCTATTATCCCTTTACACCTTTTTATAATTTAGAAGACATAGCATATCAATATATTGATAAGCCAAATAAATGTTCATATTTTTAACTGTCATCGCTGTATCCTGATACAATAATTACAAAGATTATTCTCCTGACTTCTTGAACTTTGCCAGGTTGCCAAGTCCTGTTTGACTCATTTTGGGCTCAGCCTCCTGCTGGTTTCCTGAGCCCTGACCCTCCATCCCTCTTTTCAGTGAAAAGTACTTAGCAGAAACCCCCGTCAAAATTTTAATAACCCTCTAAAAGCTTTGTGTGTGGCAAAAGGGCCGTTGACATTTCCATGGGTGTGTTTTACGAAGTTTTCCCTCGGACTTTCTTAGAAGCAGGTGAGAGGGGGCTCGACCATCTTCTGACCAGCTATCAGGTCACCCATCTGGAACATCTCAATTTAATGTCAGAAATTCCCCTTCTGGTCCTAACAGAGGTCTCCTAACTGGCCTAGGTCCCAATCTCCCTATGGCCAGGATTATACCCACCCCCCAAATACTCTCCTTCTGATCCTCAAGCACAGCATTGTTTGGGGGATGGCTTCAAAATGGGGGATAACCAAACATAATTTTCACAGTTTGGGGATCACAATGTCCCACCCCTTCCTCTGTGACTTTAAGGCGTCCGTTGAAAAAGGTGTGCCAGGCCCCTTTAATCCGGAGTGTTTGACTTTCACGTTTTTAACCAAAAGGATAAAAACTCCAAGATGAATTCCCCCCAAAGCGTCAGATTTTCAGGTTCTTCTCTTTGTCCATGTTATGACCCCAACCTAGAAGTCTTTACTGTTTTTTGGCCCGCGGCTAGGTTTACTGGCTATCTCCAACACGCCAGCCCTGCAGGAAGCACTCCCTCCCNCCCCCCCCCCCCCCCCCCCCCCCAAAAAAGGGGGAAAAGGGGGGTATTTTAAAAAAAGGGGGGAAAAGGAAAAAGGGGGAAAGGAAAAAAAAGGGGGGGGAAAGAAGAGGAAAAAGAAGGGAAAGGGGGTTTCAACAAAAAAAAAAACCCCGGGAAGGGGGGGGGCCCCCCAAAAAAAATTTATTTCCCCCCGGGCCAAAAAAAAAAAACCCCCCCAAAAACCCCAAAAAAAATTTTTTTTTTTTTTTAAAAAAAAAAAAAAAAAAAAAAAAAAAAAAAAACCCCCCCCCCCCAAAAAAAAAAAAAAAGGGGGGGGGGGGGGGAAAAAAAAAAAAACCCCCCCCCCTTTTTTAAAAAAAAAAGGGGGGGGGGGGTTTTTTTACTTACTGTAGGTGTCCTTTTTTTTTTTCCCCCCCCAATTTTTTAATGTTTTTTACTCACCGGACTAACTTTTGGGGTTTTTTCCCCCCCCCCAGTAATGGGGGTTGTTTTACTGAGGTAGATATAGGAAACATCATGTATTACTCCCCGCTCCTTGTCCCGGTCTATAAAAAAAGGTTAGACCGCGTCTCCCCGGGGACACTCAAAACCCCTACTCACGGGCCCCCCCCACACTCACGCATAGGTCAGCCTTACGGGTTCGACTCGTGGGCGGCCACTTTTGCCGCCCAAAAAAAAATTTCCGTATAACTGTTCCTGCTGACCAATACATCTTGTCTTCAATCAAAAAGGTGACACCCTTATCCTCATACCCATGCACGTATCCTTAAGAGACACTCGGTATTCAAAACACAGACCCAAAAACACGTGGCACCACACCACTCCTCCGAGCCTTGACCGTCTCGCGCCATCAGCTACCACAACGACGCCCGCCACACTCCTCTCATCTATATTACATTCAAGAGAAACCAGTCAACGGTTCATTTGGCGTCAGCTGTTGTTCATTTGGTGGCAGCTTGGTGTTTTGGTCCCTTGTTTGTGTCTCCTAGTGTGGGTATGTGCGACACCACGTTTTGCCCAATATTGGTCCCCTGGTGTCCTGATGTCCCATGATGTCCTGATGTCCCGATGTTTGTCCCCTGATGTTCTGTCTACGATCGCCTCCTCCCCGCCCATGATGTCGTGCCCACGGCGCCCTACCCATGGTTTCCCGGGGTTTTATGTCACGAGCCTCCAGCCAGCCCACGCCCCAAAGCAGTCCCCGCCCGCACCCGCACGCCCGTCTCTGATGCCGCGTGTGGTCTCTCCCCGCCCGTGCCGCCCGCCCGCATACCTCTTTCCTGCCCGTGCCCTCGTGCCTCCCGCACGACCTTCACGGCGCGGCTACCTCATGGTGTGCATCGTGATTCGTGAGTCTGTTCCTGCTTCTTCTCTGCCACACGTGAGTCGTCAGCGAGTGCAATATTATTTTCTCGTCACTGGACAATTGTGACTTCATATTTTGCGTGTGTTATTATTTTACTTGTCACTTTGAAACGTGACTCAATGTCTCCTGTGCTTTGCGATATGCTGTGTGTGCCCTATATTTTGACTTTATTTGACTTCATTTCGTGATAGTTTGGGCTGCAACTATTTTTATGTCATTTTCCTTGTCTGCTTGTTCATTTTGGTAGAATTCTGACCTGCGTGTCTCCTTGCTAAACCTCTTGGGCTGAGGTTAGGATATCGGCGTCCACACGTGTTCACCGCCCGCTCCCGCGACCCAATCCCCCTCGCCGCCGCTCCCTGATGCCTACACCCCCCCGGCCACTGCGGGTCAGGTCAGCCGGCTTAACGCCTCGCCACCCCTCCCACCCATCTCCTACCGCCCACCTCATCCCGCCCGCGGCTACCTCCCACACACCCGCCCACGCCCACACACCCGCCTTCCATGGCTGGTCTCTCTGAGCGCCCTGCCGCCCACGCCCATCGGCGATGCCTCCACTGGCATCGTGTCCGCCTCATGCCTCAACTTATCTCTCCTTCCTTGGCTTGTCAGTGTTTTCGGCTGGTTTGGTTATATTAACTGCAGACTCTATTTCCTTACTGGTTGTTTCCCTGTATCGGTTACAGCGCGTCTTGGACAATGGAGTAGATCCTCATTTTATACGGGTCTGTGTAGATACATCATGTGTAAGTACGTTTCATTGTGGTCATAATTTTCTACGTAGTATACTGTTTTGAAGACTTTTAGCTCTTCAAACTCTAGTCATTATCTAGTTTAGTCAAGTCTAGTCAATTATCTTAAGTCATATATATTTTTTTGAGATTGTATAATGTTGTCACGACCATTTTTCTCTTACGTTGGCTAATTCTGGTGTTTCGGCTGGTATGTAGGACAGAATAACTTTTATGGCTATCTCTTGCTCTGCTGTTCGCTTGTGTTCAGTTACAGCGCGTCCTTTGACAATAGAGTTAAAATGCTCATTTTTGTGATAATGTATACGGTTTCTCAAGACCAATGATGTAATTTTTTGCATACTTTGTCCACGGCTGGTAACGTGGTTAACTAAGTTATGTTTCAGTATATTTCAGTCTACGTCTTGCTTGTGCTTGAGTAATTCTTTAGTAGGTAATTCTGAATCAGGTTAATGTTACCTTTGGTGTAGTATTATCCATGTTTATATTTTTGAGTGATTCATTTTCATGTTAGTAATTTTTTTCTGTTTATAGGTTTATTTCAATCAATTTTTGTTGTTGCCATTCAGCTTAATTTTTACCCCTACGGCCCCTTATATATCTCCAATATTATGTCTTTATCTTTATATCCCTATAATACGTGAGGGCACGTATTCTTTCAACGGGGGGGTAATGTACTGTACTGTAGGTGTACTCTCTCCAATTACTCTCTCCAATTACTGTCTTAGCACGTTCTTTTGATCTCACCGACTAGGCAGCTGTGTGTCAGGAGGAACTTTCCTACTAGTGTCCCGCCCCCTAGATCAGATGTCAGGTGTGTCTACTGTAGGTAGGATATATGGAAACACTTATGTATTACTCCGCGCTCCTTGACCTGTCTATAAATAGGGTAGACCGCGTCTGCCCGGGAGACACTCAACCCACTACTCACGGCCCGACACACAGCTCACTCATAGGTCAGGCATACGGCTTCGACTCGTCGGGCGGCCACGTGTGCCGCCCAAACCAACATTTCCTGTATAACGTTCCTGCTGACCAATACATCTTCTGTCTTCAATCTACAAGGTGACTACTCATTACTCCTCATACCCATCCACGTATCCTTAAGAGACACTCGGTAGACATACACTGACCTCAGAGCACGTGCTGACCACACCACTCCTCCGAGCATGCCGTTCCCGCCACAGCTACCCACCGCCACTCGCTCAGCTTGTGTTCCTACCTCCTACTCATCTATATTCAAGTTATGTACCACACCACTCCCGGTACAGAGATGGTGAGAGAAAGAGAGAGAGAGAGAGAGATATTATACATTTTTATGCAACATCAACATAAAGAGAAGAAGAAAAAACGTGAAAAATAGTGTAACTTTTAAATTTTGTAAAGATGCAGAGACAGAAAATCACCTCGACTGGCAATTACAGTAATAAAAAAAACCGAAAACGAAAATCCATAACGAAGAATTCTAAGATGCATTAAAAAAAAGGCAAAAATGAAACTCACAGTAACTAAAAAAAATTATTACCAACAAACAAAACAAACAATATATGAGAAATGTGTTGTGTCTAGGCAAGCAAAATTGAGCGAAAAACAACTCTAATAGTACGGCGCCTAAGTTAAATATACCATAACAATTGTTCATTTTTTGAAAAAAGCACCAAATGTGGCACACTAGTAGACTATTATATTATTAACAGATATGGATATTGGGCTATGTCAAATTCAGCCCCTGATGGCTGTGCCAGCCATTTTTTTAAATGGCCGCCAGCGGTTACTATAATTTTACAAACTCTTAGAGTGTTCACCGTAAATCAATGTAAATAGGCACTATAAGAGGGTTAAGACACATGTATAGTATATAGTATAGACCAGACACTAAGTGTGCAGACCTCTTTCGCCAAGGATGTCCACGCCCTTGTCAGCGTCATGGAAGAGCTTGGCAACCCCTTTGTGGAAGAGAGCATGGATCTGATTGTCTTTGACACAAAGGAAATTGCAGATATTGCTGCAGTTGAGACTGTCAGAAGTGTGAAGAAGATTGGCCAAGAGCAGTTCCAGGCTTTCACTAGAGACTGCCTAGTGGAAAGGACGAAGCCAATTGATTATGCAATACGTCGGAACAAGCTGAAGGTATTCAGCACTTCCACCCCGAGAAGTGTGAGCAAAGGGAAACAGCAGCTGGCCTCTCTCAGGAACGACGTGGCACTTTTCTCACGGCTCTACATTGGTTGCCAGACGAGGGATGGAAACCTTGAAGAGTTCTTTCGTCATGAGAATCAAGCGTGTCCTCCAGCTCTCTCCGATGGAGAAAGTCTCCGTCTAGGTACGAAGAGTGATCTCCTCAAATGCTCTGAAGAGTTCTCCAATGCCCAATCAGAGGCTCCTGATACCACCTGCCTAGTTCTTGATGGGGCAGTCATTGTCCAGATGCTGAAGCCTGCGGTAGTAGGGCGGGTCATACTTGGGTGCCATCATGAATCTGAGTAAAATCCTCTCATGAGGGGTGTCTAAATTATGTATTTTTATACTACGAATTCAAATATGAGCTTATTTTTTGGATAGAACATCTGTAACCTACATCAATTTACATTTATGATTTTTCTATTATACCCTTTACAAGCCCTTTTTATAATATTAGAAGACATAAGGCATATCAAATATATTGATAAAGCCAAATAAAATGTTCATATTTATTAACATGTCAATCGCCTGTATATCACTGAATACAATAATTACAAAGATTATTCTCCTGACTTCTTGAACTTTGCCAGGTTGCACAAGTCCTGTTATGACTCATTTTTGGACATCAGCCTCCTGCTGGTTTCCTGAGCCCTGATCCCTCCATCCCTCTTTTCATGTGAAAAGTACTTAGCAGAAACCCCAGTCAACATTTTAATAACCCTCTAAATGCTTTGTGTGTGGCAAGGCCAGTTGAGCATTTCCATGGGTGTGTTGACGAAGTTTTCACCTCGGACGTGCTTAGAGAGCAGGTGAGAGGTGGCTCTGACACATCTTCTGACCAGCTGATCAGGTCACCTATGCTGGAAGCATCTCAATTAATGTCAGATGTCCTTCTGGTCCTAACAGAGGAGTCTCCTAACTGAGCATCTAGGTCCCAATCTCCCCTGATGGCCAGGATTATACCCACCCCCCAAATACTCTCCTTCTGATCCTCAGAGCACAGCATTGTTTGGAGGATGGCTTCACCATGGGCATACCAAACATATATTTTCACAGTTGGCATCACAATGTCCAGCACCTCCTTCCTCTGTGACTTAAGGCAGTCCAGTTGAAAGAGGATGTGCCTAGGCCCTTCAATCCAGGAGTGTTTGACTTTCACGTTGAACCAACATGGATAATACACTCCAATGATGAATTCCACAATGCAGTGCAGATTCTTCAGGTTCTTCTCTTTTAAGTCCATGTTATGACACCCAAAGCCTGAGAAGTCTATTAGCTGTTGTGAGCCAGCGGCTATGGTTTACTGGTCCTATCTCCAACACAGCCAGCCCTGCAGGAAGCACTCCATCCCTGACTGCACAGACAATTTAATAGCCATAGTGTTGATCAGTTGAGAGATCTTGAATGACCTTGTCAGGCAGCTTGATCAGTGGAGGGCCAACGGCGATTCGGGTGAAGTATGGATTGATCTCAAAGTCTGTAGCAGAATCCAAGAGCTTTCCTATTGGCCCGGATAATTGTTTGTCTGACAGAGTAGGGCCATCAAGGCCAACAATCAAATGGCGCAGGGAAAGTTCACCAGTGTGTAAGTTGCACACCAACCAGACCAGCTTTCTCCCCAGGTGCAGTTCCAGCTTCCGCATTACTCCAGCTTTCACACAAGTGTTGACATTTGCAGAGTCTCCTCTAATGGCCAACAAGGTTTTATGAAAACCCCTCTCTTTCAGCCAAGCAAACATGATCTTAGCAATCTTCTCCGCATGTGACTCCTCTTTAGATGCTTTCTCTGGGATAAAGTGAGACATTAATAGCTCGCAGGTTCACTAACAGCACTGTAGTGTTTTTCCTTGATCATAGCAGGAAAATATTGGTCACTTCCCTCAGCTTCCATCATTACATTGGTCTGGTCAATCCGCCCATCAAAGAGGATGCAGGAGATGCCCCCGTCCTTCCTGCACTTTTCTTCAAACTCTTGCCCCAGCTCTCTCATCAACTTCTCTTGTGCTCTCTTGACCTTGCTCTTATCAATCACTTTACTTGTGTTGTCTTCTGTGATAATTCCTACATCAATCAGAGATGCTGTTGCTATTGCTGCAGTTGGCCTTTGCCCTATGCCATATCTTACACTAGCAGGGCAATGTTTGAAATCTCATCATAGTTTTTCTGTACCTTAGTCGAAGTTGCAGGCTTATGGTAAATTTCTGGAAAAACTTAACTTCTGAAATAAACTCATCTTCAGCACCACTTCTCTCCAATTCCAGATCCTCATCACCATCAGCCAAAAATATCTTCACATGCTCCCTGACTGTCTTCTCTGCTGCTGCGAAGTTTCCTCGCTCATTTTTATTCTCTTTGCCTTCTTTTCCATCACCTGCCTTTATAATGTTCTCAACTGTCTCTTGTGCTCTGGCAAATCAGGACCACTTATTTGATGTGGTCCCTTACTTCCAAACTTCACTTTTTGTCCCATGATGTAGGGTAGATCTTTCAAAGGAATCTTTTTCTCTCTGCTGCTGGAACAATTAATGTGGGCTTGGATCTCACAGCCATCACAGCTTCCCACCTCACAACTGGTAATCTGACACTTGCAAGTCAAAATATCAAATAATTTGTCTAACTTGACAATGAACCTCTCTTTTGCTTCAAGTTTGCCCTTCCCAAAAGAAACCTTCACTGCCTGATTCCAGACCTCCTTGAGCTTGGATATGATGGTCACATTTTCATTGATGACAGGTGGCTTGAAAAGAGCATTAACTTTGCTACTCTGACAAATCAGACGCGGGTAGATGTCCTTCACCAACTTGTCCAATTGGTAGTTCCTCCTGTCATCTTCACTTTGCTCCCTCAAGTCGAGATGCCATACTTCAGGATATCTCGCACAGTTGGCAGTTCAGACACCAACAGCTCCCGCCCAGTGCCAACAAGATTACTCATATGAGAACTTGATTTCGTCCTTGTTCTGACTCGAGCCATTTTCTTAAGCAATTCACACTGAAATATAAACAATTATACATCAGGTAAGTAGTTTATCCACTACAGACATGTATTATAGTAATGTACAGGTAAATATTATGGAAAACTGCCAAAATAAGCCTTTTATAGGTATTTATTATGCTTCACAGGGAACTTGGGCTAACAATAGGTATTTGGTAAGTACACATAGCTTACCGCCTCTGCAAGGAGCGGTTGGTGTTTACAAGAAGTTTATGCTGTCTGCAACAGTGCAACAAGGTGATGCTTTGCTTACATGCGTCTTTCATTATTCCTTACTTCTATGCGTATTATTATCTATGGCAGCATATGCCAAACTGTATGCTAATTTTAATTAAGTTGAATGAGACCTATTTTTCTTCAAATATTTAGAGCTCTTATATATTTTATGAAGTAGTTAGAACAATACTGTATGACAGAAAATAATGTGAACAGCCATTACAGGAAAATTGAAGAGGCATATGCTGGGGTAATTGCAATAACAAATTGATCACCCATTAAATATTAACCAACTGCAAATTGATGTAGGTTAGGGTTATCAGAATTATACTTTTTCTTCAAATTTGTGTTCTACACACCATAATACGTTATTTAAACACCCCTCTCCATTAATCTAAAAAAAAAAATAGTATGACCCGCCCTACTGCGGTAGCCAAGAAATTTGATGACTATGCTCAGGATGTCTTCATACCGTACCTGTCAACAAAGCTTCAGACTGTGTCACGTCTGGACCTTGTCTGGGACCGCTACATTGCTGATTAACTGAAAGGCAGTGCAAGATCAAAGCGTGGAAAAGGATTGCGTAGACGCGTGGTCGGAGCAGCAGTTATACCTGGAAACTGGCAGAACTGCCTCCGAGTGGACACCAAGAAAACCGAACAGTTCAAGTTGCTATCAGAAGCTATCTTCATGTGGTCTGACCAGGAGGACACGCAGCTGGTTATCACTGATGGAGATGCAGTCCTGAGCAAGCCACCGCTGCAAGACCTGGCCTTGCTCGCCCATGCAACCACAAAGAAGCTGACACTCGATGTTGTTGCATGTATCCAATGCAGCCAACCATGGTCACCGCAAGATACTGCTCAAGACACCTGACACCGATGTCGTGGTGTTGGCTGTATCAGTGGCCCAGGAACTGTAACCAGAATATGAACAGTTACTGTGGCTAGCATTTGGCACTGGGAAGAGTTTTCGGTACCTGGCAGCCCACGAAATAACAGCTGGCCTAGGACCAGAGAAGGCACAGGCACTCCCTATGTTTCACGCTCTAACTGGGTGTGACACTGTATCTAGCTTTGCTGGACATGGTAAGAAGACTGCCTGGACAATCTGGACCGTTCTACCAGCACTTATAGACGCACTGCTGAAGATATCCTCTGCACCAAGTGGCACACCAGACGATGTCATGCACACCATCGAGAGGTTCGTCATATTGCTCTATGACAGAACCAGCACGTGCAAGGACATTGACAAGGCCAGGAAGAAACTCTTCGCGAAGAAGAACAACGTGCAGCTGATCTCGCCAACAAAAGCAGCTCTGGAGGAGCATGTGAAGAGGGCGGCCTACCAAGGAGGCCATGTGTGTGGTCAAACACTGCTACCAACGCCAGAGCTGCCTCTTCCATACAGCTGGGGCTCGGTCAAGAGTGACAAGGGGGTGTACGAGCCACACTGGACGAAGCTACCCGAAGCATCCCACACCTGCTATAGGCTAGTATCGTGCAAGTGCAAGAAGAGCTGTCTGAAGCGTTGCAAGTGCAATAAGGCCACACTTGAATTCACAGCTTTGTGTGTGTGAGGGTGAGTGTCTAAAAAATTGAATGGCGGCCATTTTAAATGAGTTGCGGCTATTTTGATTATGAGTGGCGGCCATTTTTATTATCTTTTTCTTAATTCATCTTTTAATAATTGTTCAGACCAATTTTAGTGTTACCCTTTGAACGACTGGTACAATATAAGGGAGATTGTAAAATTATGGAAACCGCTAGCGGCCATTTTGAAAAATGGCTGCCACAGCCATCAGGGAATTAATTTGAGATGGCCCAATATCCAAATCTGTTCATAAAAGAATAGTCTACTAGTGTGCCAAATTTGGTGCTTACCTCACAAAATGCACAATTGTTTTGCTAAGTTGCCCCACTAAAAGGAAGAAAACGAGGTCCGGGGATGTGTTGAAATGCGTCTAAAACAAAATATTACAATTTTTTTTGGGGGGGAACAAAAAATGAAGGCACGACACGAAGACGCAGATAAAAGGAATAAATAAAATAACATCCTTGAATAATACAGTCTCAGGTTACTGGCAGGGAGGTAGAGGGATAAATTCATGGATGCTTGGTAGTGTGCGGGTGAGGTACAGTAGAGGAAGAGGCAGGGGAAGAGGCAGGGAGTGAGGCAGGGAATGAGGCAGGGGAAGAGGTAGAAGAGTCAGGGGATGAGGTATAGAGTTGAGAAAGTGGTAGGGGAAGAAGCAGGGGAAGAGACATATGAGGTTGGGAATGAGACAGGGGAAGAACAGACAGGTACGTAATAGGCAGGATAGCAAATAAACAAGCATAAACAGGCAGGTAGGCAGATTATCGAGGGTGGTGGCGACACACAGCTACAGAGCACCGCGTGTGGTGGCGTGTGGTGGGGTCGTGAGATGACCAATACCCAGGTCACATCCCCTACCCCCAGTACAACGGCCATCATGTCCTCCGGGTGGTTTCCAAGCGCAGTCACGGTAATGGCTCGCTCAAAATCTCATCATCACACGATTGACCTAAAAATCACCAACCTACCTGGACATTCACTCTCCCTGCTTTGCCCTCTTCATTAGGTCCTTCGCTCTATGGGTGAAGGGAGTCTCTCTCTCTCTCTCTCTCTCTCTCTCTCTCTCTCTCTCTCTCTCTCTCTCTCTCTCTCTCTCTCTCTCTCTCTCTCTCTCTCTCTCTCTCTCTCTCTCTCTCTCTCTCTCTCTCTCTCTCTCTCTCTCTCTCTCTCTCTCTCTCTCTCTCTCTCATTCTGTTTGTCTCTATCTCTCTCTCTCATTTGCCACATCAGGACGTGCAGCGTTTAGATAATTTATTTCCTTTTGTCAAACAATTAGCCTTAAAATAGTCATTCTTTAGGTTCCACGAGGTGAACTTCTTGACCCTTAATTATAATGCTTTTAATAATTGTGTCAATAGTATTAATAATGATAATGATACTACTACTAATAATAATAGTAATAAAAATAATAATGATAATAATAGTAACTAGGAATAAATAGACGATAAAGATAATTTAGTAGTATTCAAAGTCTATGATTTCAATTGTTTTTCCTAACGAGAGAAGAAAAATTCAATATCGTCTAGGAGGGAAAATCTGGAGACCATTTTAGCGCAGGAAGAAACTCAAAAAAATCTTTTTTCTTTCCTGTGCTGCTTGGACTAAAGAATTACCTCGCTCGCCCCCCCCCCCCATCCCCCTGCACCCCCCACTCGTCCTCTCCCTCCTCTTTTCTGCTCTGTCCGTCGCTCCGAATGTCTGCAATCAACAACTAAAACTACGTTGCCTCAGCCATGGCCTTGTCCTGGGTTTCCCTCGTTTTTGTTTTCGTATCTCTTTTCATGGCTGCACGTCAACTTCCACACACCCTCTCTCTCTCTCTCTTTCACACACACACACACACACACTATCTCCTAATAGTCGCGTTTCTCCAGCAATTCATAGTCATCAGTGTAGAGAATCCCACGTATGCTTCCCCTTTCATGTCCTCATCTTTGCCTTATCTTATCATCCGTATTTCCGCAAGTTATCCTTATCTTTTGACTCTTTGGTGCACTGACCTATTTTTCGTTATTTTCTCTCTGTACTTATGACCTTTTTTGCGTATGATTTTCCTTGCTTTCCTTCTCTCTTCTTTTATTTTTCCTTACATGAGTGTCTTGATATCCTATGGGCGTCATGATCAATCTCTCTCTCTCTCTCTCTCTCTCTCTCTCTCTCTCGGTCTCCCCATCTACTCTCTCTCTCTCTCTCCTCTCTCTCGCTCTCGCTCTCGCTTCTCTCTGCTCTCTCGCTCCTCTCGCTCTCTCTCTCTCTCTCTCTTCTCTCTCTCTCTCTCTCTCCTCTCTCTCTCTCTCTCTCTCTCTCCTCCTCTCATCTTCTCTCTCTCTCTTCTCTCCTCATCTCTCTCTCTCTCTCTCTGTCTTTCTTCATATTTATTTGTTCTGCATTATCTTTTTAATTGTCTTTTATTCTGATACTAAATATATTTGGTTTTCATACGGTATTAATTATATTTTCAAGCCTGCTTTGCAATTTGTAATTTTTTTTTATATTTACTTCGTTGCCATTAATTATGCAAAATAGGATTTATTTAACTGTTCATCAATAATTTATCTCATAAAGTATAACTGTGTATATACATACACACACAAACAAAAAAACTTGTCTATTGTTTTTTCTTATACGTATTATTTTAAATCTTTTGCACTTTTTATACACAGTTCACCTTGCAAATATGTCTTGTATGCATGAATTATACATGTTTAGACATTTTCTTTCTTATGTTTCCTTCCTTTATACATTTTTCTTCCCTTTTTGCCTTTCTCAGTTTGAGGTATTGAATCACGAACATTTATTTTCGCGGGGCGGCATCAACATTGTGGCGTGGCGAGGCGGTGTCCTGGATGTGGCATTGTGTCTGGAGGTTGGTGATTTTCAGGTCAATCGTGTGATGATGAAATTTTGAGCGAGCCATTACCCTGACTACGCTTGGAAACCACCCGGAGGACATGATGGCCGTTGTACTGGGGGTAGGGGATGTGTCCTGGGTATTGGTCATCTCACGACCGGTCCATCTCACGGTAGGGGAGGAGGAGGAAGAGAATCACAACGACAACCAGGATGCAAAAAAACACGTACTTGCGTGCTTGCGTGTGTGTATTAATTTGGTTGTATTGATATACTTATATTTTACTGGGACTGAGCTGCATTCGTAGGGCTCCGTCTCAATATCAACATTCTTATCATTCATCCTTACTGTTGGCCGAAGCCATCACCCCGGGAGGCGGGTCACAAGCCCTACACCCGGTACTAGAGCTGTTCAGAAAACAATTTTTTCCAATTTTTATACCCCCCTGCAAGGTTTCCCATGCTTTTTGACCTGGAAAAGCCGAAAAATCAAAACCATGTTTGAGTAAAATGGTCAGGAACTTTTGCTCATTGGACCTTCAAGATATTAAGCCGCGACAGTAGAAAAGGCCTAATTTTGCATTCCGCCAAGACTTTTTTTTCACATGAGACTTTTGTTACAATTGGGATAGAACAAACAAATGGTATCAAATTGAAGCATTTCAATATTATTTCTGAAAAAAACAATCCAAGTAAACATTCAAGAAAAAAAGGACACATCATTTCCAGAAAAAAGCAAAATTTTTCTGAAAATTTCATATAAATTCATAAATATTACAATCCTGGACATCAAAAAAATGTTCCGTGTCCAAAGGACTCAAAACTATTTTCAAGTGGCATATAAAACTCTATTGTCTATGTCAGAGGACCACTTCCCCACAGTCATTTTTTCAGAGGGTTTGCTTCTTGAAGCTATCAAATCGCTCACGGTTGTATTCACACAGTTTGAAGAAAGGTACAGGTTTTTGCTGAGAATCTGTGGTAATTGATGATTGCGAATCAGTAATCATCTTGACTCCCCGCCTCAGCAATGTCATTCACTACTTACATGCTGACATATTCCAGGGCCTTGCTGTCGTCATCCACTCCTGGGCCCATGTCGCCCAGGTTGCAGGAAAGCCAGTCATAACTTCCCCAATGCCAAGGGTTTGTCAAGCAGAAGGATGACTCTCTGGACCACTAGATCAGCCAGAGTCGTCTTGGCTGTAACCTGAGGGAACAGAGGTTTCCCTCGTATGAAGCTATTCTGGCTTCTCAGTGGCGTGCCCTCAGCTGGCAGCATGTCCTTGCTTCCTCTTTGTCACTGAGTTGCTACCGAAGACGAGAGAAGGCCAACCTCCTGTGTCAGGTACCACTTGTGGTTTTCAAGTTTTTAGCATGCCTGAGCAATCTCTGGATCTGTTTCTTGAACTTCATAGGCCTTCATGAACTGCAGATCCTTTGCAGGAGCATCTGCAGCAAGTGTAGATGACATCCACATGGGTGTATAGAACAGTCCTAGGAAGGAGGTTGAGCGTTCCGCTTCACAACAAGTTTCTTCATCGTACTCCAAGCTGCTCAGCAAACATGAACATCTTCATAGAATACAGGTTTCTGGCCATCCACCTGCCTGATGAATTGGCTCCAGGACGGGACTCCAGTGGATCCGCGGGGAGGCGTGTCTCCAAGGACGATTCAGTGTAAGCTCAGCCATCTCACGGTAGTCAGCTCTAGGAGGCTTCTCCGACCTCAGGATTTCTGTAGTATTTCCTTGCACTCTTTCTTCTTTTATTCAACCATGTTTGTCCCCTGATGGACAGGGTTGTAGGGTTGTCTGTGGTAAGATTCTGTCCAAACGTCCTTGAACTGTGCTTTTGAATTAGATATGGATTTCTCTGGGTTCTTGACCTTGCCAAACAGATTCTCCCATACACACCAACCAGCACTTCTAGAATGTGGTGTCTGCAGGCAGTAGAACACCTTCCTGTCAGCTGTTGCTCCAGAAGCTTGGCAGCTCACCGATGTCCTCCACTGGTGCTGGGCAGTTGTGTTCAAACATCAAGGGCAGTGATCACTCCAGTAAAGCACCATGCCTCAGCAAATCCATGGAGATGCTCTGCCTGAGCCGTTCCTGTTGAGCTGTCTATCACTGGTACTCCCAGTAGCTTTGCCTTAAGGATATGCAGTGGTCCTGAGACAAGCCACAGCCAGAGTCTCTGACGTGGTCCCAGGATAACCTCCAGGACAATCTCTCAGCATCCTTGCCATCCAGTGGAGAGCAGCATACTTGTGGAGGGGTCCTCGCTAAATGCTGCCATGTACTCTGGCTGATGTGGTACCCTTGTCAGCATTCCTGTTCGTCTCGTTGTTGAGGTTGAGATGGGACAAACTTGTCCAGGTCAGCTCCACCAGCCTTCAATGTGCAGAGACTAAGGCTCACTGATGTCCAGACAATCCAGACGATCAGCGGTACGCAGATGTTCAAACACACTCCATGACCCTCCTGGGAAATGTGAGGTCACAGTGTCTTGGTGATGTGAACATCCAGAGACGAGGTTGTTGGGTAATCCATGTCCTCTGCATTCCCTTCACTGTCGGTTGGGTCAGCCCAGGTAGACACATCAGCAGCAGTCCTTGCGTGTGGCAGCTGAAAAATTGTGAGAAAATGTTGCTGACAAACTCATATCTTGTTCCTCTCTCTGATGCAGTCTTGCAGCCCTCTCTGCTTGGGCTGGGACAGGACTCAAATACTTGTCATGGACCAGGACATGTGGGCCTTTCTCTTGTCTTCTGATCCTGGTAGAACGATGTCCTTGTCCTTCTCTCCCTTTGATAGCAGTCGGTTATCTCTATTTTCCTGGATGGCATCTGAAGGCTCCTATGTCGAACAGGCATTAATTCCAGGACCAAAGGCCAATCTTTCCTCCAGGTCACCTGTTCTTACCTTTATTCCTTGCCCCATAGGACTCTGTGCATTTTTGTTAAGTGTCATGAAATGCTGCGCATGCATTGTACTTGGTCATGGTTCGTGATCTAGCCATCTGCCAGAAATGGGATGATAGCCTTCCACTGTTCATTGGCGAGGTTCTTGATCTTAGGATTCCTGTATTTTCTGGCAAAACCTGGAGATGAGGAAGTACTGGAAGGCCCTGTCGTTGGTGGGTAACTGGGAGCCACTGATGCTGGATGATGGGTAGGATGATCAGGAAGGTTCTGTAGCAGATCTCAGGCAGGTCGGCGTGACGCTGGGTCTCTGGGACTGGCAGGTGGAGGTTATGAGATGTCACTTGCGTCCTTGGAGCTTCCTTGCTGACTGCCATAGTGAAGTGATCTTGTGAAAGTATCTCTGGATTTGTTAGCAGGGTTTCAAAAGATCTGACAACAAACATAACAGACCATTAGAGGCATGCTAAAACCATTGTGAAATTGTATGACCTAGAGTGACAAATAAATTATATTTAGTTAATTTTTTTGAAAATTTGTCTGTAATATCACATTGTAATATTCCATAAATGTTTTCTATGCATTTTGAGTTCAGTCAGCATTAATTACTGCTATTAACCTGCTTATGCCCATTTATTGGTGAAAAAATAGGCGAAAACAAACATTCAAAAATGCTCCTAACGGCGTTTCAGAAAACGTGTATAGAATAGAATTTCATGCTTTATGAGGCCAACGTTTCTGAATTTGCTTAATGGTTGTAATTTTCGACTTTTCCAGGTCAAAAAAGCATTGGAAACCGTGCAGGAGGGTATAAAAATAGGAAAAAAATGTTTTCTGAACAGGTCTAACCCGGTACCTATTCACTGTTGGGTGGACAGGGGATTGGGTATGTGTGTGTTTGTACATACCGTACCACCTCTAATTAAAGCTTTAATACGTCTATCTTTACTTTTTTTGGAAAGTTTTCATGAAGATTCCCTTGATCTAAAAATATATTATATGAAGTAATGTTATAAGCAATAATCATGAACCTTTTCACGGAGGATTTTGAGAGAAAAAGACCTTGGCATAAAATGATGAGGCGCGAGGCAAGATCTCCTTCCATTCAAAAGTTCATCATCATTCCTCACTTCTTTCACCTCAATAAAGCGGAGAAGCGAAGACTTATTACCTACCTGCCGCCTTGTCACGCACAGCTGGAGGCTCCTCCTCCTCCTCCTCCTCCTCCTCCTCCTCCTCCTCCTCCTCCTCCACCTCCTCCTGCTCCTCCTCCTCCTCCTCCTCCTCCTCCTCCCACGCACTTCCTCCCTCCAGCCCCCCCGCCCTTCCTCCCTGGCTCTTGCTAAACGAGTTTCAATATCCGAGGTAATGCCGCCCCGACGCCTAAGAGGGAACACCAGATAGAAGTACTGAGTTTTCCAGGGACTCACAGTATTTTTTTTTTCTCTCTCTCTCTCTCTCTCTCTCTCTCTCTCTCTCTCTCTCTCTCTCTCTCTCTCTCTCTCTCTCTCTCTCTCTCTCTCTCTCTCTCTCTCTCCTCTCCTCTCTCTCTTCCTCTCTCTCTCCTCTCCTCTCTCTCTCTCTCTCTCTCTCTCTCTCTCATTCTCTCTCTATCTCTCTTTCTCAATCTCTCTCTCTCTCTTCTTCAGCCCTCCATTCCTCACTCTTCTCTCTATATAGCCCTACAGTCCTCCATTATCCTTCATTTCCTCATCCTTTTCACCTTACATCATCATCCTCGCCATTTTTTTTCTCACACCTTCCCTTCATTTTTACTGACTTCTTTGTCCTTTTCCTTCCACCTTAGGCTCTCTATTAACATTCCCTTCCTATCACCCCCCCTCCCAGAAACCCCCCACACACAGTCACACCACAACACATACACACACACACACACACACACACACATTCACACACACCACACACACACACACACACACATTCACACACACACACACACACACACACACACACACACACACATACACACAACACACACAACACACACACACACACACACACACACACACACACACCACACACACGAACCATTCCCAGCCATCGCCTAACTTACCCCTCACATCACATCGCCCCGTCCCGTATAGCCTCGTCGCACCTCCCGCCTTTCATGCCGCTGACTCCTTTACATTCAAGATATATTCCAATGGACCTTTGACGCGCGCCTCTGCACTAAGAGGTCGTAAATAGTGTCGTAATGAGCCAAGATAATCCACCCCGAGCCAGTCCCTCACGCAGGAAACGCTGACGATTGCCTGGCGATGCGAAGGAAAGATAAGGCAAGGAAGGCTGGGAAAGAGGAAGAAGGTTAGAAATATTAAAGGGTAAAGGATGTAAGACGGAAAGGATAGAGATGATAAGTTAGAAAAAAGACGAAAAAGGTTATAAATATAACAGGGTAAAGGATGTATGAGGGAAAGGATAAAGATGATAGGTTAGAAAAAAAGAGGAAAAAGGTAAAAAATAAAACAGGGTAAAGGATGTATGAGGGAAAGTATATCTGTTGTATCCGATGCACATACCATATGAATGCAAATTGTCTATTAATTATCTACTGCGTGTGTGTGCGTGAATCAAAAGGCTTAGGTAGATAGGAAATGGTGTCTCCCTGCTCCTGATATGACGAACCGCTAGAGATGTGTCTTGATGTCTTCTCTGGTGTTTCACACTATTGAACATCATCAGTTGTGCTATTGTGAGCCCAGTTGATTTGTTATCATTTTTTGTTTGGTCTTTGATGTTTGGTCCTTGTAGTATCATGTTGACTAATGCTTTCAACTTTTCAGGTACCACGTCGTCCTGGAATGTTTCTTCAAAAGATCCACTGAAGTTGTAATGAGTCTGGAACATGTCTCTTCTCACGATCGCAGCAGCCTTGGCCAATATCATGGCATCAGCCTCAATTCTTTGATTACAAGCAGCTCTTATTCCTTCTCCGACTCCCTCCTCAAACATCATCAGGACATATATTCCCTCTGAATGTGCAATCAGTCCTGGAACCATGTTCAGTAGTATTTCCTTTAGTCTTGTGCTGTTTGGGTGCTTTTCGACATCAATACCCATTTGTGTCAACCTGAATGTGTATATTTTCATCAAATCAGCAAGACGGAATACTGGATGCATCACGGAATCACTATTCTCTTTTATGTATGTAACCAGTTCAGCTAAGGCGAATGCTTTCATTTCTGACTCTTGGCTGGTGTCATTCGTGCTTTCCTATAATTTTCTGTGGCGGTTATAAAGAGCAGTGAGATATCTTTTGTGGTACTGAGCATCTTGCGCCACCAAATCTTTTCCCGCTAACTATGCCAGTAATGTTCTGTCCCGTAGATCTGTTGCAGCTTTTTTTACTATATTATTGAGCACCGGAGTTGATGTTATATGCAAGCGTTTTCTTTCCCCCCTGGCTCTCCACTGAAGAAACACACATTACCAGGTTTTTTTTTTTTTTTTTTTTTTTTTTTTTCCTTTTCTTTTCTTTTACATCTGTGCCTATAGCGCCTGTAGGCAGTGGTGACCCAGGCATTCGGGTGCTAGGCTCTGGAGGTTCACTTAAGGATCTGATGGTTGGTCCTCGCCCGTGGTGGCGCAGGCAGGATTCTTATAGTGACGCCTGTGATTAGAGGCTCATGCCGCCCCCCTGTGTCCGCCGATGCAGTCGCATCTACCGTACAGTCACGTTTCCGATTGATCGTCTGGTCTTCACTGGACTGCACTCTTCTGAATCAGCATCTGATTTCCGCTTCTGTGCCCTTGCCAATTGATACGAATCAAATCTGTTGTAACAACTTTGGTGCCACCACGCCATGTGTTTCATTAATGTTTGCTGGATCCTTTCACCGTCATCAAGACGTTTTGGATCAACATCGAGAGGCACTTGACCATGTCCAAGCTTAGCAAATTCCAGCAGGTGTTCAACAAATGTTTTGTATCCTGAGACACATGTCCTGGTAGACTTGGACGGACATCTGACAGGCTGGTCTTCTCTATCTGCTTGACAGATAATGCATTTAGTCCAATCAGAAGGATGTGTGGAAGCAGTTCTTGTGTTTGCATTAGTGCTGTCGGTCACTATAATCAACTTCTTAGACATTACTATTTGGTGTTTATGTACAGGTAGTATTAGTCCGTATCACTTTTCATAGACATCCCATTGACGTCTACAATCTGAACGTATATATATGGATGATATTAGGTATGGAATGCAAAGAATTATCAGGTATATTAATATATTATTTCAGTTTACATATTCTATATCATTAAAATTCCATATTTTAATTTAAAAATTTGGAGTTTGTTCTGTTGGAATTAATCTAAAATTGTGAAAGGCGGATCCAGTATGGTCTGAACTAAAAGGGGCATCGGAAGTCCAATAACAGGCTTTTAGACATCCAGAACTTTAAAACTGTAACACTGAAAACTTCAGGCATGCGTTCGATAATTTTAAAAAAAATTACTGGCGCCCCTGCCCCCCCCGTTAAACGTTTTCATGGATACGCCCCGGAAAAATGGATGTACACTGCTAATTTGTTTGAAAATGGATACCTTAAGATGAATTCTCATTCATAGATAGATAGATCTTTTTAGTTCAAATGTATACATTTCTTAAACACATATATTTGTTTGGTTAATGTCATAAAATATGTACCATTTAACGCGGAACTGATTGATACATGATGCAATTTCTGATGACCTCATCATTATGTTGATCTTTGTTTTGGTTCCAAATGTGCAAACTGAAACAAGATCAACTGTTAATAATAATTCATATCCAACTAAACAGTAGGGAGTGCAAAGTAGATTTGCTGCAACAATATTTAATAAGTCAATAAAACAAATCACTACTCAATATACCTTCAGTACCGTATAAGCTGGATTACATGCATGACCATTTTACCATTTCCTCTTGTGACATCAGTGATTTCTGTTCCAGTCGTTCAATAATGCATCAGTGCATATATGAATGTAAACCATATATAATCAATATGCTCCTACAAGTAACCATTTTTTTTACTTATAGTATACTCATGTTCATGTACTACATGTATATCATTTCTGTTCATGGTTTACAATTGTATTTGTTCGTATTCACACAAATCAGGCTTCATTTAGGTGCCATAAAGGTTTATGGCAGTTATGGGTTCACCCCATGGCATTCTAATGTAAGAAAATGGCTTCAGCATATCAGAAAACCATAGAATAGCATTTGAGATCACTGAAAAATATTAATTAGAAGCGGAGATATGCCGAAATCGGTGAATTTCTAATTTTCATGGCGGCCATTTTGAAAAATAGTGACACGCCCCTCAAAGTGCAAATTCAGCTGGGGTCCACCTCTTATTATCTTTAGAATATGTTGTAGTACACGTGTGCAAAAGGGCGTGCTTTCTTCACAAAATGAACAAACCTTTTGATTTAATGTGCTAAGAAGCTGTACTATAACTTTATTAACTTTCTTTGTCCCGTATGTTTATTTTCTTTTTTCATTTTTTTGGTTACGCGGCTCGGACCTGTAATTTTCACTCTGCCGTCGTAACAGAATTGGCGACCTTGCCAGGGTATCTCGCTTAACGATTGTCGACTTGTTTTCCCTTGTTTGTTTGTGCCCTTTGTTGCCGTCACTATGGTTGTCATAAACCATGATGACGTGGATGCATTTGTTCACGCCGTCCCTACCTTTACACAAGTTGCGGCACTAAGCGTTGCTGAGCTACGTATGATCAGTGATTTTTTTAACATCCCCCTAGCAACTAATATGGACAAGGAAGAGCTAATAAGTGCTGTAGCTAGCAGGATATGCCAACCGCAGGATTTTGGTGCTGTCGGGTTAAAAGATAACGAGGGCCCAGTTTTGTATGATCAGCCAGCAGAGGTTGACGATAGTGTAACCTATGGGTGCTCAGCCAGTGAGCTTCGTAAACTGGAACTAGAGATACGTAGGGCTGAAGCCGAAGCTCTTAAGAGTGAGGCTGTAGCTTTAGCTGAAGGAGAGACACGCAAGGCTGTAGCTTTAGCCGAAGCCGAAGGTCGTAAAGCCGAAGCTGAAGTAGAGAAAATGCGGTTACAACTGCAATTAGCCCAGTTAGGTCATGCCCCTACCAACAGTAACCCTACCCACAGTGCTACCTCCCATTTTGATTTAGGACGCGCCGCAAGACTTGTCCCTGCCTTTACAGAGGACAATGTTGATGTTTATTTTCATACTTTTGAGCGTCTGGCCAAGACGTTGAAGTGGCCGGTTGATTTTTGGCCCGTTTTGTTGCAACAATCTTTAACGGGAAAAGCGCTCAGAGTATATGCATCTCTTTCAGACAGTGATGCATATACATTTCAGGTCATTAAGGAAGAGGTATTAAAAGCATATGCACTTGTTCCTGAAGCATACCGTCAACGCTTCAGAGGACTTCGTAAGTAGCCTGAACAGACTCACCTCGAGTTTGCCAGATGTAGGAGGGAGGCGTTGAACAAATGGCTTCTTTCAAAGGATGTAAGTGAATTCACTTCATTGGTTGAACTAGTCATAACCGAAGAGTTCCTCCGCACCATTAACGAAGGAGTAAGTGACTATTTATTGGACAGGGAATTTTTTACTATTGAGGAGGCTGCTAAACACGCTGATGGATACACACTTAGACATTCACTTTGGCTCTAAATCCCCACAGGTACTTCGACCTTCTGTTCCATGGAACCAGGAGAGACCATTTACAACTGGTCGTTAGAAAAAGGCTCTCGCCACTCACCCGTTCGCCCCTCAGGGGGCTTTCCATGTACAAAAGCTTTACGTCTTTTTGTATAAGCCTGGCCACAAGGCAGACTTTGTTTAAAAGACCCAGCCTACAAAACGCAAGCCTATTTTGACAGTGTCGAAATAGCCCCCCCTTGGGAGATTCGTTAAGCCCCTTTGCTTTCGTTTTCTGCTGCAGAAACAGCCCCAGAGAGTGCTTTACCCCCAATTTCCAAAAACAGTGTTTTCACAAAAAAAATTTTTGGGGAAAGATCCAAAGGGCGGGACATACCCCCCATTCATGTAAAGAAGACCTTGGAAATTTTGCGGTTTGAAACCCCAGTAAAAAATTTTGAGGGACTGGGTTTTCCTTGCAAACCTTTTTTTAGAGGGGGGTTTGCTCAAAAGGAGACGGTAAATACGGGGTTTTGGGTTTCCCTATGGTACCGGGGTTCAGCCCCTTGGTTCTTTACGTATGCAGTCTAACTTTTTTTGGGGGCCTTGCACAAGGGTTTGGTGGGGGATTTCCCAGTTGCCGGTGTGGATCTTACCCTGGGCCCAAGATAGGGCAGGAGGGACGAAGGGGCAATTACTCCCCCCAACTGAGGTTAGACCAGAGTTCCCGCAAATTTGCAAATTTGAGGCTAGTATCCCCTGATATATTTCCACTGTTTTCGTGACACCCCTATGATTTCTGGTAACCATGGAAGCTGAGCCAACGAAAGGGCAGACTCTCGTTTGGACAATGGACACACTGTGCCTAGAGAAATTTTTTGCTATCCCTTATCCCTTCCGGTGTTTTGGTTTCCCTTGGGTCCCGATGATACGGGGAGAGCAGCTTTGATGGCATTTCTGGTCTGACGACTCGTTGCGTCATTGTTTGACCAGGAACGGGCCACCCCCAAGACTGGGGCCCCCCCACTACTAAGTACTTATCCGTGAGGGTTATTTTCCCGCCGCGGGTTTACCCGCCACAATGAGGAGGTGGCGCGATGGACGTAGTAACCTAAATTTTTCCCGTCTCACAGGCAGACTGTCTTGGCCTTTGACCATGACGGACGTTTTCAGGAATTAGGTGTTCGAAAAACTTTTACCAGGCGGGCCCAGGAATTTCTTCGGCCAGGTATGAGGAGGGATATCACGTTTTTTGTAAGTCATCCATTTTTGTCAATTAACGGGGGAAACCTAACCAACCATTCCCCCTTTTTCCCACTTGTTAAAGTCCCTCAATACCTGAACCTTTTAATTCAATTAAATGTGACTTTGTTGGCCCTCTCCCCAAAACCCCATTAAAGGTTTTGAATATATTTTCATATGTTTGACCTTTCAACTAGGTTTTTACATGCATTTGCTTTACGGAAGGCTACGCTAAGGCCATGTAACGTCTTTCGGGCCCTTTTTTACCCTTTTGGGTTGCCATAAGAGTCCCAGACTGAGGGTGTTCAACTCTGTGGGGAAAATTTTTTTGGGGAAAGCCATGGCAGATTTGGGTATGGACAAAAAAGCATCATCCCCTTTATCCCCCACGACCCAAGGGAGCTTGACTTCCCGTACCTGTTTTTTGTCCTCGCAAATTTCCCCAATAGGCACTTTTTTCCCCCTATGACCCGTGTTTGCCCCCCGTGTGAGAGGACCACTCCATATTTATGGAAAAAATTGTTAGTAGCCCCAGAAAGAGTATCAATGTGCTTCATAGTGGAGATGCCGGGAAGATGTTGGGGGCGGCAGTTGGCCCCCCACTACTGCAGCAATCAAGACCAGGCCCAAAGATTTGGTACGAAAAAGAAGGCGAGACACGGGAATTCCTCCCTGGTGTTTTAAAGCCCCTCGTTTCCCTGCCACAAGGCCACCCCACCCCACGTAAGTCCATGACCCTTACTTGCTTAAAGAAAGTAAGCCTATCAACTACATAATACCCACTCCTGACAGGCGCCGTTTAAACATTTGTGCCACGTCAACGCTTTGAAGCAATACCATACGCGCCCGAAAGTGCAGAAAAACTTTTCCTGGGGCGTTGTGGACATTTGCTCTGTGACTGGGGGATGTGAAGACGAAGAAAAAAGTAGCCCACACGACGGTCATAGTTGGTATTTGGCTTTTAAACCAGCCGACCCTCACCATGAAGCTTCAACATTACCTGAGTCCAGGAGGTTGATTTTTTGATTGGACAAAAAACCTCCTCAGGTAGCCAAAGATAAACCGGATGGACCCCTGTATGGTCATGAAAAGATGAGGACGGCGCCACCCCTCAAGCCGTCTCCTACCGCGTGCCCCGCAAATGGAGCAAGTGAAGAAGGGGCCCGGCGAGATGGAGGAATTTGGGAATCATCGAACCCGAAGAGCGGGGTGTTCTCCAGCACCTAAGGACCCCTACCCCCCACCCAGGAGAAACTGCAAAGGTAGTGGGAAATTTTTAAAATTCCTGACCAAAGGGCGACTGTTTCGCGGTTTCGGGAGGCCCTTTACTAGTCATGCCGAGAATTTTGCCTTCCACTTTAGGGGAAGACATATACATTTTACGTAATGCCTTTTGGGGTTTTCAAGCCCCTGCCACTTCCAACGAAGATGGCTAAAACACTAGTAATTACATGGTTGCACAAATATTTTGATGATATTGTGATTTTTCTGACATTTGGTTTGATACGTAAATCAATTGGGTACTTCTCAGCTTTAGGGAATACTGGATTTTTTGTTAGCCTTTTAAACTGGGCTCGCGTGTGCTCAGCTTTTTATTAGGGATGTTATTGGGTTGGGCACATTGCCGCTCCTTAGCTAAATGTGATTTTGACAGTTGGCATTATCTCTCACCACGCTACAGAAAAGGGTTTTTTTCATTTATCTGGAACGGGGTTTGAAAATGCTTTCAGGGTTTAAAATTGTCCTTTGTTCACCCTGTGTTAATGGCTCTAAATTCCACAGGGCCTTTTAAGCTAGCATGTGATGCCAGCGAGTTTGCCGTGGTTCTGCACTCTTGCAGGAGCATTTATGAGTGGGCCATCCGGGCCACATTAGAAAAGTTAACCGCAAGACCCCCTATGCTAGGTAGGGAAAATAGCTTTTTTTCCATTATTTTTTCTAAACATTTTTTATTACAACTTTTGCCACAGCTGGAATTGGGTTCACCCCCAATTTTTTTTATGGGGGGAAGACTGTTACGCCCACTTTTTGTTACTAACTATTTTTTTCATTTTTGACTTTTCGTTTTCATGCTAATTTACGTCAATCACTTTCACTTTTTGGGGCAGTTAGCTTTATGTTTTGTTTATTTTTATTTTTTTTATAATACAGTTTCGGGTTTTCCTCAGCCCAAAGAGGCGTTTTGGTATTAGGGGTCCTGATTCATACCCTACCAGTGGGATTACCTGGGGTGTTGGAATTTTGAGCCCTCTTTTCCCCTATTTTTTTCGAGTATTGACTTTTTGGATTGTGTTTAACCCCTCTTTTTTTTCTTGTGTTTCTTTTTGGTTTTTGGTTTTTGGTTTTTGCTTTTTGTGTTTTTGTTTTGTGTTTGTGTCTCTGTTTTGTGTTCTGGGTGTTTTGGTTTGTTTTTTTGTGTTTGGTTTTTGTGTGTGTGTTTAGTGTTTGTGTTTCAGGGGTTTTTGTTTCATTTTGTGTGTGTTTATGTGTTGTTTTTGTGTGTGTTTCTGTTTTAATATAAAGTTCAGTTTTTTTGGGGGGTTATCTGATTACACTTGTTTTAAAATTTGGTTTTTTTTATGTTTTTTTGGTCGACTTCGTTGGAGATATTTTGTGTTTGAAGACTCTTAAAGGGTTCTAGTCTTTTTTTTTTTTGTTAACCCCTGCTTTCTTTTTTACTTTTTTTGTTTATATATTTAAAAAATGTCGAAAACTTTATAATTTTCTTTGTCCAGAATGTTTATTTTCTTTATTAATATTTTGGTTACGCGGCTCGGACCTGTCATTTTCACTCTGCCGTCGTAACACGATTGTCGACTTGTTTCCCCTTGTTTGTTTGTGCCCTTTGTTACCGTCACTATGGTTGTCATAAACCATGATGACATGGTTGCATTTGTTTTCGCCGTCCCTAACTTAGCAAAAGTTGCGGCACTAAGCGTTGGTGAGTTACGATGATCAGTGATTTTTTTAACATCCCCCTAGCAACTAATATGGACAAGGAAGAGCTAATAAGTGCCGTAGCTAGCAGGATATGCCAACAGCAGGATTTTGGTGCTGTCGGGTTAAAAGAAAACGAGGGCCCAGTTTTGGATGATCAGCCAGCAGAGGTTGACGATAGTGTAATCTCTGAGTGCTCAGCCAGTGAGCTTCGTAAGCTGGAACTAGAGATACGTAAGGCTGAAGCCTAAGCACGTAAGAGTGAGGCTGAAGCTGAATCTGAAGCTCGTAAAGCTGAAGCTGAAGCTCGTAAAGCTGTAGTTTTAGCCGAAGCCGAAGCTGAAGTAGAGAAAATGCGGTTACAACTGCAATCAGCCCAGTTAGTTCATGCCCCTACCAACAGTAACCCTACCCACAGTGCTACCTCGCATTTTGATTTAAGACACGCTGCAAGATTTGTCCCTGCCCTTAAAGAGGACAATGTTGATGTTTATTTACATACTTTTGAGCGTCTGGCCAAGACTTTGAAGTGGCCGGTTGATTTTTAGCCGGTTTTGTTGCAACAATCTTTAACGGGAAAAGCGCTCAGAGTATATGCATCACTTTCAGACAGTGATGCATGTACATGTCAGGGCATTAAGGAAGAGGTATTTAAAGCATATGCACTTGTTCCTGCAGCATACCGTCAACGCTTCAGAGGACTCCGTAAGGAGCCTGAACAGACTCTCCTCGAGTTTGCCAGATGTAAGAGGGAGGTGTTGAAAAAATGTTTTCTTTCAAAGGATGTAAGTGAATTCATTTCACTGGTTGAACTAGTCTTAACCGAAGAGTTAAGACCATTAGCTAAGAGTTAGACCATTAGTTAAGAGTTAGACCATTAGTTAAGAGTTAGACCATTAGTTAAGAGTTAGACCATTAACGAAGGAGTAAGTGACTATTTATTGGACAGGGAATTTTTTACTATTGAGGAGGCTGCTAAACACGCTGATGGGTACACACTTAGACATGGCAATATTCACTTTGGCTCTAATCCCCACGCCCACAGGTACTTCGATCTTCTGTTCCATGGAACCAGGAGAGACCACTTACAACTGGTCAATTTCGAAACAAGGCTCAGGCACACTTACCTCGTTCGCCACCTCAGGGGGCGTTCCATGTACAGAAGTATTACTCTACATTTTGTGGAAAGCCTGGCCACAAGGCAGACTTCTGGCATAAAAGGCCCCAGCATACAGAAGGCAAGCCTATTTTGACAGTGTCGAATCAGACACCTTTGGGAGATTCTGTTAGGCCTGTAGCTTTCATTTCTGCTGCAGAAACCGCACCAGAGAGTGCTTTCTCACCTCCTACTTCTCAGGACAGTGTTTGTCACAAGGATAATTAGGTGGAAGACTCTCCTTTGGATAATGACACACTGTGCCTAGAGAAACTTTTTGCTACCCCTTATCCCTTCCAGAGTGTTTCTCTGTTTGCGTTTCTGTGTTTGTGTTTCTGTATTTGTGTTTCTGTGTTTGTGTTTCTGTGTTTGTGTTTCTGTGTTTGTGTTTCAGTGTGTGTGTTTCTGTGTTTGTGTTTCAGTGTTTGTGTTTCAGTGTGTATGTTTCAGTGTGTGTGTTTCTGTGTGTGTTTCTGTTTTACATATTTAAGTTTAGTTTCTGGGGGTTATGGGGGTAAGGGGGTTCTGGTTTACACTTGTTTAAGATAAAAAAAAATGTTGTGTGTTTCTGTGTCGACTCGTTGTGAGATATTCTGTATTTTGAAAACCTCTTAAAGGCTTCTAGTCTTTTGTTTCTTTTGTTAACCGTTGCTTGTTTTCCTTACTTTTTTTGTTTATAATATTAAATATATGTCATAGTAGCTTTATTAATTTTCTTTGTGCAGTATGTTTATTTTCTTTATTCATTTTTTGGTTACGCGGCTCGGACCTGTAATTTTCACTCTGCCGTCGTAACAGAATTGGCGACCTTGCCAGGATCTTTGAATTTCCCACTACCTCTATGCAGTCGTCGATTCTCGGTAGGGGGTAGGTCCCACGGGTGACTGGCACCA